>ML334634.1:0-95422 GCA_005239505.1 Nicotiana paniculata
GGGGGAACGAGACTGGTTTGGTGGGGGAAGGGGACTGGACGACTTTTTATGTGGGTTTAGCGCCTTATATTAAGACGCTATAGTATAACGTCTTAATATAAGATGCTATATCTTCCCGCTCTTTTAAGTTTTAAATATAGGGCCTCTTAAAAGGGCGCTATACTTAACTGGGCAAACGGTCGTTAAGGTATAGCGCCCTTAAAAGGGCGTTATATTTATTTTTGTCCCCAATTATTTTTTTTACACATTTTAATTCTCTAAATCCAAAAGAATCATATTTTTGTTCCGAACTCCCTTTTTTGACATGTAAGCTACATATATGAAAAGTAACATGTAAGCTACATATATGAACAATATCAAAATTATCCATTTAAATGAGTAGCGTTAACCGTTAATAGTTTGGCACGTCTTTTTATTCTGTAGAAGAATGAACTTCTATATTAACGAGTCATATTAATACAATCAAACTTCTCAATAATATTATTATTTATTCCGATATTTTGTAGTTACTATAAAAAATTGTTATTATGGAAGACACAATATGACATAAGATAAAAGATTGGTTCCTAAAAATGTTTTACTTTTTTCCGTGAATGACTGTTATAGAAAAGTCCCCGGTGCATAAAAAGGAATACTATGGCTAAATATCTTTCGGAAAGAAAAAATATGATATTTTTGGAACATACAAAAAAAGGAAACTGTGTCAAGTAGTTTGGTTTAATTGTGGAAAGTTGTCAAATTAAGGTGCAATTGCAGAATAAAGGTATATTCAAGTAATTTGTGGCCCATCTATAAGCTTCAACCCCACCCCACCCCCACCCCCACCCCCAAACCCCACAACAACAACAACACCAAGATTCACTGTTTACTTGTCAGTTGTCACTCTCCCTCCCCACCCCCGGGCAAATCGACTTGGGTATCTACAGTGTACACTACATACTTTCGTTGCACTCCACCTTTCGTTAGTGTTTGTGTATGTTGAACGCAAAGATAATTGCCATGGATTTCACTTCCTGCTTGTCCTTCCCATCATCTTTTGCGCCTAATGGAAACTCTAGCGATAGTATCAATTACCGTTCATGCTACAATATCAGCAGTAAGGCCAATTTGTTGAAGCAACAATCCTACTTCTTCAAGGGATACTTGAATTCCCACTCGCGCAATATCAAAATTCATCTTTTTCGTCGAATTGATGCTCGGGTAAAGAAAAGCACCAAATTCCCTAGCAAAGTGTTGTTATTGACAATAATCAGTAGGAATTTATGTATAGGAAAGTAGAAATGCTTGAATAAAAAAGTGTAAAGGTTTTAGAATACCTTCTGTTAATAATTCTTGAAAAAGGTAATTTCTTTCCATTCGTGGTCATAGTTACCTGGTATGTGTGCTGGAGCAGCTAGAAGGTAACTGGTGGGATAGTCCAGGTATTAGCAAGTTGGTCAGGACACCACCATCATAAAAAGCGAATCTTGAAAAGGAAAGAAAAGGTTTTTTTTTTTTTTTTTTTGGAGGGTTTAAGAAGTGTGCCATCAACTTTTTCTTTCATTTTTCCAATTATCTCCTGGATTTCAATTTGTTTTCTCACAGTTGGAAGCTGAGCAACTAGAAGGTTCAGAAGCTGATCTCGAGTCTGAAGGTTTTCGCTGGCCTTCTCCAAATGATGAAATTCCATTCTGGAAAAGGGAGTTTCCATTTTGGGACCTCAGCTCGGATGATCCTGCTGGAGTGGAAAAGGATGCTGATCTATTGCACATTGTTCATGTGACAGCTGAAATGGCACCTATAGCAAAAGTAGGGGGTCTAGGTGACGTTGTAACGGGACTTGGACGTGCCTGTTTAAAGCGTGGCCATAAAGTTGATGTCATGCTTCCTTTCTATGAATGTATTCCTAAGCATTTAATTGATGAGCTAGCCTTGATCAAAACGTACAGCTCATATCTTGACGGAAACTGGGTAGCCTGTAATGCATATCGAGGAGAAGTTTTAGGCGTTCCGGTGATACTTATTGAACCATCCAACCACTTTTTCAAGGGAACAAACATATATGGAGGGTCATACAATGAGTTAGAGGCATATTTGTTTTTCAGCCGTGCTTGCCTTGAATTGATGCAGGTAAATACAGCCCATAAGTTATAAATTTGCTTCATAGTACATGTATAAAAAGATAAAACTTAATCCAATTTGACATTCTATTGAAACTCTTTTGGGTTAATATGTTTAATCCCATGAGTTATTGAGCTACATCTGATCTCATGCTAGTTATATACACTTACCCCAATTTGACAATTCTATTGGAAATATTTTTGGGTTAATGTGTTTAACCATCAGTTATTGAGCTACATCGGATCACATGCTAGTTATATACACTTATGCACATCTTTGGACAACCATGGGAATTTTTATGGGACGGTGGCATGCCAATATGGTTTGCTGCCTCAGTCAACTTTAGTCTTAAGTTTAGTTATTAGTTGGAGCATCAATTCAGTAGGTTCTTGATGTCCGAATGTTTCAAAGCTGCTCTGGTGTTTTGAGTTGATGTGTATGCAAACAAGGTTGTGACGGATTTTACTGCTCAACAGGTAACAGGAACACAACCTGATATCATTCATGTACATGAATGGCAGACAGGTGCTTTACCTCTGTTTTACTGGGATATGTATCAATTTCTCTCACTCCAGGTGTGATCTAGGGGCTTCCGTTTTTCATTCCCTTAATTGATCTGGAACAGATCTATATTTCTATAGTTTTAAGCATTGACATCCTGTGCAGAAACCGAGAATTGTATTGACTATTCACAACATGGAGCATTATGGAGAATGCAGGTACACTTTTTTGGCTACAGGTGAAGGAAGAAATATGGATTCGTGTTTCTAATGTCTTTTATGCTCTGTATATATTTAACCTCTTGAATGATGGTGTAATTTAGTCCTAGGAGACCATTACGCGCCATAAATTCCCTTGAAAATCTCCTGGGTTTCATCTAATTTCTTTGGCAGACAAGAGCAACTCAGTAAGTTTGGTCTTGATGGATCTGCCTATGCAACTGAAGACAAGGTATCCTCATTTATTCTGAATTTAATCGTAATTTGTAGTCTGTTACTTTTTCAGTTAAAAATACTACCAGGAATCCAGTGCCTCTGCGTAGTCGTTTATAGCTTTGAATGTGTTATATTATTTTCGGCCACATACTTGTGTGTTCTTTTACCATTAGGGTACAGTTCTTTTTGCCCGAATGAATTTCTTTTGCTCTGTGGCAGGCCGTTGATGATCGTACAGTTGGCCATAATCCAGAGAGGTTAAGTTTGCTGAAAGGTGGCATAGCATACAGCAATGCTGTAGTGTAAGTTAGCTAAAACTAGCGCAGCTACCTAATTTGCCTACAAGGTTTACTCACTCTTGGTGTGAATCATTTTCTCCACTTGCATTGGTCACAGTTTAATCAGTCAATTCCCTTTTCATTTCTCCCTAATAAGAACTTTAACCACGCTATTCATGTTCTTGGTTCTCCCACTTTACTTCTTGGTGCCTCTAATAAGGAGAAGTCATGAAAAAAAGTTGCATCTACTACGATAACATATTGTTTGTAAGAAATCATAGCATTTGTAAAGCGTTTTGAACATGTGTGGACTATCTTCATTCTTTATGTCATCAGAAACAGAAACCATCTTCCTTCTTTAATCTCTCTTCTTAATTTCAGTACAGTTTCACCGACGTATCTGAAGGAGACACTCTGTTCCGGATGGCTTTCTAGTGCTTTGATGCGAAACCGTGATAAGTAATGTCTTCAACACTTGCCTTTAATAATATTTCCTTGTTAAATTAGTTCTGTTTCACTAATCATGCTTCAGCCTCTCTTTCTGAACCTCTCTCGAAATTAGCACGTGACATTAAATATCATGTCACTACCAAATTTTATGTTTAAGTTGCTTTTTATGTATCGGTTTTCCTAATAGAGCTGTTAAAAACGAGTTATGTGATCATTCAGGTATTCTGGCATTTTAAATGGGATCGATACTGAAATGTGGAATCCAGCAACAGATGTTTATTTGCCTGCTAAATTTGATGGTAATTATTTCTGTGATGTTTTAGAATTACTTTGATACGACTTGCTTTGAGCTACCATTACATATGTTTTTCCCATATGAGGGATGCTAATTTTGGTCTGGATTCGAAAAGCTTACATGTTATTAAACCCAAGGAAATACTAAAACGGTCACCTCATCCATGTTGGACATGAGGAAGCACGATGAGGTTTACGGGGTTCATGCAGAGTAGTTTACCAGAAAAGTGTCACAGTTTTGGTCATCCATCAACAGCTCCGTGGACAACGGAATAAAGTGACTTCTAATTATTTCCTGATACTCATATCTCCAATGTATCTTAATAAAGGCAAACGCAAGAAAGGACATTGATGCAAAATCTATGACTCTAGACACATTAAGAGGAGATATGATTTTTGGTCTCGAGTTGTTATCTAGGTTTTGGGGTAATGCATAGGGAAAGTAGTAATTGTTTAAAGACAAAGATCATTGGAACCATAGGAATTTTCATTCTCTTAATGAAAGAAAGGATTCTAATAAACATGTCAGTTGTTTTAAAATATTTGCATTTTATTGGCGCATATCAGTTTCAAGCATCAACCTACGGATTGACTGTAATGATTTCTCAACTATATCTACCTATTAAGGGGGGATAATGAACTGATATTATTGCCTTGCTCCACAAGATGCTGTGTCTGTTTTCTTGTTGTCTTCTTCACTAGTTTATATTCTTGAAGCTGTGAGACACTAGGAGTTTGCACTTACTAGACATTGCCATTCAATCAGGTAACAGGACAGAGCTATCAATTAGTTTTCATTCTTTAGTTGTTTCATGGGCGTGATGGAACTGTGAATATTGTGATTTCTAATTCATATAAAATGAAGTGTAGACTGTAGAGCACAAAACCCAGAAATGGGATGAGAAAAGTTGGACAATCTTTACATAATCCAGCAAATGCAGGACAATCTTTAATAAAAAATTTTGGCATGTGAACAAGAAGCAACCCTAAGCAAGTCTTTCGGGAATTTCAGACGCTCTTAGAGCATAGCTCAGGGGCTTGTTTTTAGGCTCTATACTCTGGTTAGACCAGCTTGCTGCTTTCTTGAACCAATTTGCATGGTCACAGGAAATTACCCAACTCTTTATGTTTTTCCTAAAGCCTCATGCTCCACTCCTGTATATCAATCATGATAGTTGTGTCATAGCTATTAGCTTGCACCAGTCATTGGTCATTGAATCTAAATTGAGTTTATCAAAGTGCGGCGTGATTTGAATTCGACGGTGGAAGAGAAATGTATGCACCTAGAAGTTCATTCTAGTATTTCTAGTGAGTCTCCCAGAGATGAGCCCCAACTGGAGAATGTGGCTTTCTCGTGGTTAATTTCTCTTGCGAACTACTAGCTTTGGACCTTTTTCCTTTGGAAAATACATTTTTGATTTGTTATGTAACTGTTAGTTTATAGTAGCCAAATAGGAGTAAATAACCTTAACCTTAATCCTATATGTATTAGGAGTAGGACATGTATTATCTATATATAGGGCTCATTGTATCATTGTATAAAGAGAATAATATATTATTTTCTCATGTCACAGTAACAAGTAAGGATATTTTTTCTTCAACTCTTCTTATTTCACTTTTGTGTTTTGCAAGCCAGCAAAATTGAAGGGAAGAGGATATGCAAACAATTTGTTCAACGGGGACTTGGTCTGCCTTCTGAAAACATCAAACAGAGTACTTGCGTGGCTGATCAAGTACCTTTGGTTATCTGCATTACTCGATTGGTCGCTCAAAAGGGTCTCCATCTTATCACTCACGCGATCAAGCATATTGAAGAACTAGTAAGTGTTTATCCCCATCTCGTTTTTTTTGGCAAACGTTCACCTAGACTCAGAAAAACAGCTATCCAATCAGTCAAATGTACACATAAACAGCACATAGGACGCTTCTATGAAAGATTCAATTGGATGATCATTTATCATTTTATGAGCAAAAGAGAGTCATCAAGATGATGTGACCTTTACTTCTCCATCACAAGCACAAAATTTGTTAAACTACTCTCTGCACTTCCCAACACAATCCTGTGTCTAAACCATGTCAAGTGTGTAGAATCCCGATTCGTCTATCGCGTTTCAAATTTTGATACATATAACGCCCACCAGTTCCTCACCCTGAGGATATAGGGTCACCTGAGCAAGGGGATTCGGAGAATGCATTCTGGCTGTATGGTGCAAACAATACTCAAGTCTACAGAGACAAGCATGCGTCTAGTAATGCTCTATTATTGTTGCTTTCTTCATATCAAGTATACTAACATACGTTTTTCGAACTCGCCCTAAAATCTTGGCCGGCTAACGTTTTAGTGCATGCTAAAAAGTTTTATTCCCTTGCATTTGAAGCATTTTTTATTGGAAAAGAAGAGCAAGATAAGCCTCCTGTCGTGTTTGTTTTCTCATGTGAAAAAGAAGATTGTCACCTCTTATTATTTCTTCTCGTATGATCTACTAACGGCAGTTATAAGTTTGCAACTATCCATAGGATTTTCTGGCCAGCTGATAGGGTATTAGTTTGGCGTTGTAATTGAAGTCTGCTGCTGGCATCTTTTTCAGGGTGGACAGTTGGTGATTTTGGGCAGGGCTTCAGATGGTCGAGTTGAGAGAGAATTTGAAGGTTTAGCAGAATTGGTAACTCAAATTTCTAGACTTGAAAATTGAAATATTCTTCTGGCTGGCTTGCTGTGGACTGTTATATACTGTTCTTTTCATCATCATGAGATAGAAAATGGAAGCATCACCACTGATAAGACAGTTCATTATCACCATTTTAGTTTTTCCTTCTCTTTATTTCCATTTATGATTTTAGAACGGAATCATTTAATAATTTAGATGTCAGGGTCCATACCAAAGGGCTGCATTTGACCTGAAATAAATGGCAATTGATAAACCAAAGAGATAAAGGAACAGAAAAAGAAGAGTAGTAGAATTACTCAATTGCACTAATTGCTTGTTAATGCATGTTCCCAAGTTCTCCTCTGGAGTAAGCTACACATAATAAGCAGTTAGTGATTTCATATGTTAACCAGTGTTATAAATAGCGCTCGCTACAGCGCTAAAAGCGTGTAGCGACGCGAGGCGAGCGTGTGTCGCTACAGAGGGCCTGTTGCGTTGCGATTCAAAATAGCGGTCGTCTCTGCTTGTGTAGCGAGAGGCGACAGTGTGACGAGAAGCGAGCGTAGCGTCGCTATTTTAAAAAAGGAAAAAGAAAAAAGGCACTTAAGTCGCGATTAGGGCTTGAGATTGACATTTGACACAGAGCTTCTTCAACTGCGAACAAGTTTCGACCAGCCATCGTCTTCTTCTGCCATCGTCTTCTTCAAGCTTCAAGTTTCGACCAGCCATTGAAAGAACAGGTATACTTCTTCTTTCTTCTTTCTTCTTTCTATTTTTTTCCCTCTGTTTTTTGTCGAAAAGAACAAAAACAGAGGTCTGTTTTTGTGCTGAATTTTTTTAGCAAAATACAGAGGTCTTTCTTCTTTTTCTTTCTTCTTTCTTCTTTCTCCTTCTCTTCTTCTTTCTATTTTTTTTCCTCTGTTTTTTTGTCGAAAAGAACAGAAACAGAGGTCTGTTTTTGTGCTGAATTTTTTGAGCAAAATACAGAGGTCTTTCTTCTTCTTCTTCTCTTCATTGTTATTGAGTTTTTAGTTATATGTATATTATATTTTATGTTTTTGTATAAATTGTCGCTTCACATCAAAAAGGCGAGCGCTTCACTGCGCGCCTCTCGCCTCAATGAAGCGGGCCCTCGTCGTTATTTGTCGCCGCACGCTATCCAAAACACTGATGTTAACAAATGTAATTCCATCCTGCTTATAATTTCCACAGGTACTTATTTTTCACATTTGAGAGAACAAAGTGTTTTATTTTGAAGGAGTCCAATAGATCTGGTTGTGCTTTTAAACCTTTCTGAATGACCATGCAATGGTGATATCAATTACTTTCTTTGTAGTATAACAAGGGCCCCAACATCCGTATCCTTTTGATGTACAGGTAACTATTTTTGAAAGCCAATTGATTATTTAATATTCCTAACCCTCAAGAAATATTACTGGTAATGTTTATGTATCTTGGTAAAGATTTATTCTTTATCTGGTTAAATGAACCTCAAATTATATGAGCCACTTGTATACCCTGGATGCATGGGGGAATGTTTAACACGAGTGATCATTTTTCTTTCAAATGGCGTCAATATGAAGCGAGGAGCTGTCCCATATGCTCTATGCTGCTGCAGACATGGTCTTAGTGCCATCAATGTATGAGCCATGCGGGCTAGCACAGATGATTGGAATGCGCTATGGAGCTGTAAGTACTCCTACTTTCTAAGAATAATTTGTTTTTCACATTTTATGTGGTTAAAGGTAGGAATATGTGGAATGTAAGTTCAGCCACGTGACGGGGAAGCGGATGTGGAAGTCAGGCTTGACTCACACGTCATCCTCAAGAAAAAAAGTTCTAAGTACTTAGGGTCAATTATCCAGGGAGATAGGGAGATTGACGGGGATGTTTCGCACCGTATTGGGGTGGGGTGGATGAAATGGAGGTTAGCGTCTGGAATCCTGTGCGACAAGAATGTGCCACCGAAACTCAAAGGTAAGTTCTATAAAGCGGTGGTTAGACCGGCCATGTTGTAAGGAGCTGAGTGTTGGCCAGTCAAGAATTCACATATACAGAAGATGAAAGTAGCAGAAATGAGGATGTTAAGATGGATGTGTGGGCGCACTAGGCTGGATAAGATTAGGAATTAAGATATTCGGAAGAGGGTGGGCGTGGCTCCCATGGACGACAAGATGCGGGAAGCGCGACTTAGATGGTTCGGACACATGCAGAGGAGAAGCCTAGATGCACCGGTTAGGAGGTGTGAGCGGTTGTCTTTGGCAGGTACGAGAAGAGGCAGAGGGCGGCCTAAGAAGTATTGGGACGAGGTGATCAGGCAGGACATGGCGCGGCTTCAGATTTCCGAGGACATGGCTCTTGATAAGGAACATGTGGAGTCGAGCATTAGGGTGGTAGGCTAAGGGGTAGTCGAGAGTTCTTCCTTCTTTGCACCGGGTAGTCTGATAGAGTTTTGTTTAGGTTTATTAGCGGTCTATGTTGTGTTCACATTGTTGTTTTGCATAGTTTTGTGTTATTGCCCTTTCACTTATTCGTTGTGTTATTTTCTTTCTGGCATCTTTTGTTGTTACATGCCTTTTTTTTTGTTTCTTTTTTGATATTATTGTCTCTCTTGATTGAGCCGAGAGTCTCCCGGAAACAACCTCTCTACCCTTTTCGGCGTAGGGGTAAGGTCTGCGTACAATCTACTCTCCCCAGAACCCACTAGTGGGATTTTTCTGGGTATGTTATTGTTGTATTGTTGTATGTGGTTAAAGGTGGGTAAAATATCTCTTTCTTTTTCTGCTTCTGAGTTGACATACTTGTATGGTTGACAGAACTTGTCAAAAAGGTTTTATTTAGGGCTATGTGTGTTTCTAGTAAGGATAGAACGGTGGTTTATCCAATTATTGCTTCCAGCAACATAAAGCTTTCCATCTTAAGAAAGAAACAAGAAGTAATTTTTGCATCTGTTTCAGGTTCCCATAGTTAGGAAGACGGGTGGTCTTGCGGACACAGTTTTTGACTTGGATGATCAATCTCAAGCTGAGATTGCTAATGGGTAACTGATTAAATTCTTGAAATCCCGATTATTTTCGTACTAAAAATTGATGCTAGTCGTACCATTGGCTTTCGATGTTGAATTGGGTTCTGAACTTTAACTCTCTCTTTCTCTTTCTCTGTGTGTGTGTGTGTGTGTGTATTCTATAACGAGGATGAGAATAAATAGAGGAACTAACCAACAAATATGGTATTTGATGTTGATCATCAGTCATCTTAATGAAAAACAACTCATGCAGCTGCTTTCTGAGTTTGCATAGATTTTCATATTCAAGAAAAATATTCTCATCGATGATACAGGCAGTATTTCTAGATTTCAGAGCTAAAGAGGTTTTAAAGAAATTTATGGTGAACCCACTGTTTTCAGCTTAAGTAAATTCAAGATAAAGCAACAGTGCAAGAATTTAAGGATGGATGTTTTAGTAAGAGCCATATTGTTTGTGTTGGTTTTGTTTTTTTCCCCCCTTAAAAAAACTTGTTAGGTGATGAATCCTTTTATCTGTTTTCCTGTTTGTCCTTTTCCATGAGTAAGTTTTACTGGCATTCCAACTGTGATTCTGAAATGCTCAGCATATTATCCATGTAGGTTCGTCTTTGAAGGAATTGATGAAGGATCCTTTAATCGGGCTTTAGACCGTGCATTTTCTTACTATCGAGAAAGTAAGTCACTTTATCCTTGAACATCCATGTACTTTTTCTCCTGCTGATTTCCTTCAACGAATGCCACTTGATTGTAGAATAGTCCCTCATTCACCTCACAAAATAAAATGAGATTTTGATAGAGAGGATCCGTAGAACTGACTCCAACGACTTTGAGATAAAGATTTACTAATCGTTTGATTGATATGATGTTCTTAATTATAATGCAGAACCAAATGAATGGAAAGCTGTTGTTCAGAAAGTTATGTATATTGACAATAGCTGGAATAATACAGCAGGGAAATACATAGATATTTACAATTCCATAAAATTGAGGTGAAATAATTTCTCAAGGCACAAATCATTTTGCCATGATCAAGAAACAGGACCACTTAATCTTTTGTGTATATTTTTCCTTTTGTAATATATTATTGATGCTGTAGTTTCCTCTGCCACCAGTAGATCCAACTTGTAATAAAGGAACAATTTAGCAAATTTCTCCTACAGTTTGTAAATGCATCCCCCTTAATTTCAAATCTTTAATATGGATCAGAAGTGTTTGTCCATGATGATGTCCGAGCAATAGAGTTGCTGGACACAACCTCCTGCAGAAATGCAGGGTAAGACTGTGTACAATAGATCTTTGTAGTCTGCCATTTCCTTGGGCCAGCGTATGGCAGAAGTTTAGTACACCAGGATGCCCTTTTTTTTATTTTTTATTTTTATGTCCAAGCAATAGAGTTGTATAATCATGTTTAAAACTCAACTGACCAAAATTTTTGATTCAAATCATGTTAAAGCTTTTTATGTTTTTATTATTGCAACTTTAGGTAATAATCATGTTGATGTAGTAAGTAGTTGACGTACTCTCGGGTGTAGCTAGTTCAACAACAATAACTAACCCAGTGTAATCCCACAAAATTGAGACCAGAGAGGATAGGAGGATAGCGTGTGTGGAGAGCTTAACCCTACCTTGTGAAGGTAGAAAGATTATTTCCGATCTCTTGCCCGTAGCTAGTTAGTTCGGGTCCAGTTAATTTGTTTGCTAATTTTGACAAGGACAGATTGTGAAGTTGGACAAATATTGAAATGAGTTTGGTGATTGCAAGTTCCAAGCTTCAGTTTCCAACTTGATAAAGTTCATCATAATTAATGCTCAAGAGTGGTATTTACTTCTCAAATTGAAGGGAGTTAAGAATCTCGTTAAAGTTAAGGTTGAGAAAAAATTGGATCAAACTCGATCATTTCTTTATTTACATGTGAAGTTGACTTTAATTTAGCCAATTGGAGACCATTACATATTTTTTGATTTCTTATCCTATTCATAGTGATTGACTAATCAAGAACAATTTAGGCTAATTTGTCAAATATTTAAACTCGATTAACATGATCTCAATCATGATAAGTCTCTAAACCTTAAAAACTTAACAAATTCAGAAATGTGTACGGAAATTAAATTCAGAACTCATTTATTACCAACAACCGAAGTGGCTATTTTAGTATTTAGAACTCCTAAAGTTCAAATCCAGGCTTCGCTTTTGCAATCAACCTACCAGGAATAACCAAGTCGTAATGTGCCATTACCTTGTGTGACCACACAAAGATACAACAGCAACAACAACATACTTAGTATTATCCCACACAACAGGGCCTGGAGAGGGTAGTGTGTACGAAGACCTTACCCCTACCTTGTGAGGATAGCGAGGCTGTTTGGACTGAAATTTATCGTAAGCTCATAGCCAAATACTTTGGCTAGATGAAATGTTGCTTGCATTTGATCTGTGGTTTCTTTGACATTTGTAAGCCTCTTTTTACATGGCTGTGCATGCTAGGCACTCCCATGTGAATAACTGAAAGGGCAATTACAACTGAAAGGATGTTTGTATATCAAATCCAGGCTTCGCTTTTGCAATCAACCTACCAGGAATAACCAAGTCGTAATGTGCCATTACCTTGTGTGACCACACAAAGATACAACAGCAACAACAACATACTTAGTATTATCCCACACAACAGGGCCTGGAGAGGGTAGTGTGTACGAAGACCTTACCCCTACCTTGTGAGGATAGCGAGGCTGTTTGGACTGAAATTTATCGTAAGCTCATAGCCAAATACTTTGGCTAGATGAAATGTTGCTTGCATTTGATCTGTGGTTTCTTTGACATTTGTAAGCCTCTTTTTACATGGCTGTGCATGCTAGGCACTCCCATGTGAATAACTGAAAGGACAATTACAACTGAAAGGATGTTTGTATATCAAGTTTAGATTGTGTAAAGAGTTTCCAGATGAAGCAATAAGTAGATATTAAGAGGTGTTTTCAAACCTCTAACAATTTTTTTTGTTCAGAACCTGATTATTGTTAACAAACAAATGACAGGGCTAACAAATATTCCCTCAATTCTGATCCAAGATATTCAAGGAATGATGCTATTCACATTATGAAAAATACAAAATGTGCTTTTACACTTAACTCCAATATCTGGATATGGAGCCTCTATATGGAAAAGTGGAAAGAATGGAGAAAAGTATTTGAAATATAGAATAATCATGGAACTGATCGTATGTTCTACCTGTCGATGCTGCTGCAAGCAAAACCAGAGATGGGGAAAGTCTCTCTAATGTCTCGTCATTTCCCGGAAAATATTGGACACTCTAGGTGATAATCTCGGCAAGAACTTAAACATCTGAAAAGCAAAAACAAAGTCTTCTGTTAGAGAAAGGTTGCATTGCTTCTAATACCATAGGTAATGTACACATGATAAACGCTTTTCTACAAACAGCAGAGAATGATATTCTAAGAAATATTAGCAAAAGAAGCTGACTTATGCTAAAATTTCATTTCTTTTGAATGCATGAGGGTCAAGGAAGACTTAACAGCGAGGCCGGAGCGGATACAGGGTTTGAAGTTTATGGGTTCTGAACGTGCCATCGAACTCATAGCTCGTCTTAGTAACTGAGTTCGTATTTAAACGTTATACATATTTAATGACTTTTCTAATAAAAATACAGGGTCCAAGCAAAAGCTATTGGGTTCGTTTGAACCCGTAGTGTATACGCTAGCTCCGTCCCTGTTTACAGCATACAAAGCTTGGACGCTCTCTAGTAAATTAGAGAGAAAATATGCATTGGCAAGTAACATCGACTTTACTCAACAAAATAGGCTTATTTTAACCAATAAGACAATCCATGAAGGTCAGGGAGGACTTTACAGGTATATACTTTGTTCACTTTCCAGATTAAAATAAAATAAGAATCCAAGTTATTGAAAAAGTAAGCACATACCCAAAGCTTCACACAGGCATCAATTATAACCGGAACCAGGCAGACAAATAAGGTTATCACTGCTGGATCAACTTCAATGCCATAATGCTCCACAAGGACCTCGAGCAAAGTCTGCCAACCAGATTCAGAATGATACCTGAAACACATTCACCACATTATCCAACATGACGGAGCTCTGGAAAGTTGGCTTCTATTTACTTTTAACAAGTGGGAAATGGTGACAATTTCCAAAGAAAAAAATATAAGCCCAAACAATAGAAATGCATAGGAATAAAAGGGAATCAAACTAGGATTGGTACCACTAAACTTTTAAGGGACAAGAGTAATACTTTTACATCTAGTCCTTGCACATCGTTTTAGTTGGAAGTACAACAGAAACTTTAATTTCTATCCTTGAGGAAATTCCAAAAAAGGTGTTAGGTTGCTTAAACCCTTTGCTTCTGAGAATTGGAAAGTAATGAACTGAAGTTGCCCCCTTTTTTTAAAAAAATGATATGAAGTTGCTGCTATTTTATAAATTAGTTAACATGGATAGGTGCTATATTTACGGACAAGTTCCTTTATAACATTCAATATGGTCATAAGCATGAAATAGAATCAAACTTTACCCCAAAAAGATATCGGTAACCAGAATAATCAGAAATGCCTTGCCGGTATCCGAGACATTGTTTAATATCTTGTAACCAGTAAATTTGAGTAGCTTCACCTGCAGATATTGACAAAAAAGTTTTGAACTTAGAAACACTACAAAAATTGAGGAAGTACACTTTAGAAACCCTATTTGTGAAAGGAAAATAACGACTGAGGCCCAGGCCCCATTTGTTTTTTTATTAATTAAGATGTCTAAATCTGAATACATGTCTATTGTCTTTAAATCTGAAGAATTAAGACTTTGTTTTCTCAGCATTTCAAATTGTATAATTTATCTTTATTTAAAAACTACTCCATGAACTCAAATAAAACGAAATTACATATTATATCCACATAATATAAGAGAAAATCTAAATTACCCCATGTTGTAAAAACTATTTGTTCGATGAAGTACACTCTAAAAGCTAGCGGTGTGGCAGTCGTTGGTGCTGGTGGCTGGTAGTGATAGTTGTGACGTAGTGGCTGGTGGTAGTTGTTGGTGGAGTTGATGTCAGTGGTGATTAATGGTGGTTATGTGACAATGGCCGAAAGTGATGGTTGTAGTGTCGCTAGTGGTGGTTGCTGGTGGTGGAGGTGCTTGCTGGTAATTGTATGATGAAGGCTGGTGGTGAAGGTGGTTGTGCGGTGGAGGTTGAAGGAGGAGGTGGTATGACTGGGAGTAGAGGTGGTTGGTGGTGGTGGATAAGTGATAAGGCCAGTGACATCTCTTATGTGGTGGTAGTGGATAGAGTAGTAGTAAAAAGTTACAGGTTACAACATGCAATGGACAATCAAGATTAAAGAGCGATATGAGGGGAAAATGGCGTTTAAAAAGATTTCCTTTATTTATCTTAATAACACCAAGTCCAAGCAAGTTGATCATTTCATGTTAACGGCTTTAGCCCAATTACATAGACGATACAAGTATATTGGCAAAGAGGTAAATTTTGTTGAAAGACAGATATTATTCAAACATTTGGAAGAGAACTTACTTTACTCTCATTGAAGTACAAAAGAATGAATAATGAGACCCCAAAGACAAAGTCCGACCATATATTAGCAAATGCCTTTCGATTTTCTAACCTCCGCTCGTCCCGCAACTCTAACCTGCAAATGCAATGGCCCAGAGGATAACAGTATCAGAAATCAAATAAAAGCCATATCAGCATCTTAAGTGAGACATGTTATAAGATGATTTCAAGGAAGGATAATATAAAAGCCCTCTCAAGCCAATAGGTTGAGTTATTGCATGTATTTAGATGAATCATACAAGCTGCAATTTCTTATGTACAGTAAGAATAAATATATTGTAAAAATACGAAGTCAAATCTAAAATACAGATGTAGTCTATTAATACATTTATCAGCTCAAAGAAGAGAACACACAAAGTGGTAGCTGTCTTCAGAAGGCCCTTTGTTTCTTTTTTACACTAGGAATTTGGTTGTTCAAGGCAGGATTATCCAATGTGTGTGAAGCTCTCCTTCAAAAATCAGTTGTTGCATTCATACCAAGTCTTTTAACATCAGGTGGATAAGTAGGTCAAAGAAAGGTATGAGCTAAATTTCTTGGAACACTTCGGATTAATATAATTAGAACAGGCATCAGCTATGGTAAAACTTACGCTTTGTGTCGTAGCTCCAGATACAGCTCTTTTTCAGACAAAGGTGGAGATTTACCAATCTCAACCTCAAAGCGGTAGCGCGCTTGCTCAGTCTTCAGTTCCTTAACCATTTCAAGCTTTTGGTTTCTTCTGACATCAAGCATCTGTGCTGCTAAAGGTACAGTCTTAACATATCTGACCATGACAAATAAGACAGTCAACACAAAGCTTAAAAGGGAGTTCCGTTCATACTAGCAACCATCAGCAGGAAAAGTACCTTCTCAAGTAATATCTAGCTGAATAGGAAATAAGCAAGCAAGAAGTATAATATTTCCATAGAACTGTATTGTTGTATTATCCATACTCATCCAAAAAGTAAAATGTTCTCTAAGATTTAGAAGTCGGCCAAGTTAGTGCAGGGATGTATCTTCACAATCTCAAGAAATACGCTTGAACAGCTATGTTACCAGTCTACCGTCTATAAAGAATTTGTCGCACTAACAAGTAAGAGAAAACTTCGTGAAGTAGTTCTTGATTACGAAAATGACTTTTGAGTAGGCTTAGAACCATTAGAGCAAGTAATAAATGAAGTCAAGCAAACCTACTTTTTTGGGATAAAGATGAAGTCAGCAAAGCTTAAGACAAAAGCTCATAAAAGAGCATCAGTTTTCTAACAAACGAGTTAATCCTACCCAGAATAAACCAGCACAGTTTTCTTTTTTTAGAAGAATAAACCTGTACAGTTTTCATTTTGATAATGTAATACATTCCAGCTGGGGACACACAGAAAAAGACCAATTATGAAATCATGTTACATAAATCCAATATAAAAGCTAACTTACGCAGCATGGCCAGTCAAATGCTGCTGGTGAAGGCATCTCTATGCAGTCAGAACGATCAGGAGTTCACTTAGCACCATGAAAAACAGAGCTTTACAATTTTCTCTGAAACATTTATAATGGCATGAATATAAAGATATATTCGATTTAGTTACCATGATTCTGTTGCCATTGGACTTCTAGAGTTTGAACAATCTAAATGACATGTTATGGTTCTTTTAGATTTCACAGTAGATCCTTTGGGAAATGGTAACTCTTGGTTGGCCATTAATCAATCATTTATGTAACAAAGAATGGTTTAGTTACCTACAGTGGTACAATCATTATCAGGTCTTAGCAAAAGAAAGTAAAACATGTTTATTTAGGTACAAAAGATCAAACATATCACTTCAGATATGTAACCAAAAGGAATGAAAACAAAGCCAAACATAAGTTACCTGTCAAGAAATGGCATAAGAACATAATCATGAACTACAAAATCCAAAGCCCATGGGACAATTATCAGCAGTGCCAAAAACTTAGCCTGCAACAGGAAGAAAACAATAACTCCTAATAAGAAGCTTAAAGAGTACATTGCAGATGTGAAGTTTGGGAATTCTCAGTGCTAAGAACATGATAATATCAGATGTGTTGGATGTTTCTAGATTCATAAACTTTAGAATTAGTTAAGCATAGCAAAAAAATGGCAGCTTGGTGCACAAAGCAACCCCCGTTCACACAAGGTCCGAGGAAGGGCCGCACTCCAAGGGGTGTGATGTAAGCAGTCTACCCAAACACAACCATTCCGCAGCTAGAACCCATGACCGACAACTTTACACTGCTTCAAGGCCCCCCTTCTAATCAAGCATAACAAAGAAAAGGAAAATAAATTGACTTGCAAAAGCTCCTTAATCTTGATACTCCATATTGGTAGCATTAGCTATTACATCAATCCATCTTGAGATATCGATAATACTCTATTACTATATGTTCAGTGTACAAGCTAGTGAACTGCAAGGAGCTCTCACATATGTAATTCTTGGACCTAACTATTCTATATTCTAATAGTTTTCTCAAAATTTTCACCTAAACTAATCTGCCTATAGGTTGACAATAAGTTGAACTATAGAGCAGATAGACAGATTATAGAAACTAAAAGATTATGGAGACTAATTTGAAAACAACAACAACTACTACTACTACTACGCCTCAATCTTAAACAAGTTGGGGTCGGCTAATGAATCCTCATTGACCATGTTACTCAATATAAACTCATCTCAGACCAATGGAGACTAGTTTGAATGAGAATAAGAACTAAGTAAATTGAAGTGCATAGCACAGCACTAGAATAAATGCACTCACAGAGTTAAATGAAGCATACTGAAAAATCCGATCTTCATATAGCATATCATCGTCTTCCCTACCGATTATCATATCCCTCACGGATTTAACTAAACCCCTTCCAGGTATCAATTCACTAGGATCTTCCTGCATTTTATTATCTTCAGATTTTCCAATGGTTTCATTGGAATCTGAAACCCAAGATGAACCATTACCTAAATCAACTTTACTTCCATCCACAAGCCAATCTTCCCACCTCTTATTCTCCTCATTCTTTATATCTTCTTGTGCTTCCCTTAACTCCATTATCGCCTCGGCTCGTCTTTTCCAAGCTTCAAACTTTTCATTCTCTGATAACTCATCCTCATCACTACCTAAGCCTTCAGATTCAAGTCCATCAAGCAAATCCTCATCCTTTAATCCCAACCAATTCCCATCATCTTCAAGAAAGAACTTTCTCCACCAGCTTTTCTTCTTTGACTGCTTTTTCTTTGCATTTGGAGTAACCCCAAAAGTTTTCCTCCTCCTCCAGCTAACAGCAATTGAATTTTTATACAGAAATACTGAGTTAAAAGAGCTAGTACTTTCCTTGAAAGATAATAAATTTTGACATAAGACCATTGAAGTGCTCATTAAGGACATGTATAATAGACCACATTTTTCAGACTCATAGAGCAATAAAAAAGTATAAACTCAATTCAAGAATCTGCATATTACTTTGTTAAGAAAGACCATTCAAGCATTTAGTGACAAAGCAACCACAATGTGCAAGGGACCATTGAAGAAATGTTAAAAATTCAAGAAGATAAATTTAACACAAAGGGCTAGAAAATAAAGAAAATGGAACCCAAAAGAAAAAAAAGTAAAGTGGCACTGCTAGTGTTTATCTTGTAGTGAAGATAATTTGAAGGTGGAATTGTCAGTATAGGAGAAGTGATGGGGCCAATTGGAGTGAAGCGAGCCTAGCGGGAGAAAAATGGGGATAACGGATTTTGGTCTGTTTCTTAGATAAACTTAGCTTTCTTTATCTATCTATATATAGATATAGATATATATTCCAACTTTTTTGCAGCTCTACTTTATTCCCACAAACAATTAGGCCGTTTCTGGCCTGATATTAGACACCTTTACACTTTCATCCTACTATTCCATATTATTTCAATTTATCACTCTCATTTTTTCTTTTTCTTTTTCTTTTTCTTTTTCCGATGTTTTATTTCAATATAGAAATTTTTATATGATATTCTCAATATGTAATATTCAACTATCAATGTCATATATTTTCTCCTAGTACTTAAGTAATAGAAAATTTAAAGTAAAAGTAGTACTGGCTAGTCAGTTTTCGGACTGGTAACTAAATAACCAGCGTTTGCAAAGTCATTGAAAAATAGTCATTGTTTTGCTGTAACAAGGAAATTCTAGCATAATATATTAGAGATTGGAACACTTGTGTATGAACTTCCAGCATATTATGTTAGACCAGTATATTATACTGGAAATTCAATTTATTATGCTGGAAGTTCACATGTAAAAAATTCGAACTCCAGTATATTATGCTAGAATATTTTTCGGATTTTGAACAGTGTTTTCGTTCATATTTATCTTTACATGAAAAGTGGCTAAATTTTGATTACTTTTGAAACTCTCCCTATTTTTCGATTACTACTTGTAAATCTGGTTATTTTTGAATTTCATCCAATTTAAATCTCTACTTAAATTCCATACATTTGCTAAATGACACCTGTAGCCTGTTTGGCCAAGCTTTTCCAAGAGTACTTTTTTTTCAAAGCTGAAGCTTTTAGAAGAAAAAAGTGCTTTTTAAAAGCAATATTGAGAAAAATACGCTTAGAAGCAGTTTTTAAAAGCTTAGCCAAGTAATAATTGTTGTCATAAGTGTCTTTCAAATAAATTACCCAAACACAAACTGTTTCTCACTAAAAGTACTTTTGAGAAAAAACACCTCTCAAAATAAGCTAATTTTTGCGGCATGGTCAAACAGGCTACTACTATTACGAAAAAAGATGTATGTCACATCTAGGGATGGCGCCCCGTCCGCATAGCTATTTTTTCAATTTTCAACCCGCCTCGCCTTGCACCGCTTGGACCCGCCCCGCTCCGCCCCACTTAAGTTTTTTATTTTTCTTTTTTCTTTTATTTTTTCTAAAACAAACTAGTTTGACATTTTATTATTTTATAAAATGAAGAGTTTAATATTATCCAAGCAATTATGTTTTTCTCTTTGTCGTAGTGTGAAATTACATGCTTATACCAATTAATCTCATTAGTAGTAAAAAATTTCTCTAAATTTTTGGGTAATTTTTTTCTCTAATACAGTTGGTAATTTCGGATTTCTTTATATGTTGCATCTCTAACGTGGTATTATTTTTTCAAATGCAAAGTCTAATTATTTTTCTTCTTACTATTTAGCCTCTAGGATATCCTTAATACATATACACTGATTTTCTTAATAACAATTTATTTCATCTCTTTATTCTCTCTTTACCGTATCTATACTTTATTTTCATTCAAAAACACATGATCATTCAAAATTATTTTTCTCCAATAAGTTTAAGCTTCTCCACAAAGGATGATAAATGCAATATCCCCTGGTAAATAGGAATGTAAATCAGTTACTTTAGAAAATACAGAGCATTTATAACTTTGAGGAGGTAAAACAGTGTTGTTAGGACAATAGAAAAGAGTTTGGGATATTAGAATGAACTGTGAAGATATTTTTGTTGATGCTGAATCATTTATTGCTGCAGAAAAAGTTTTTTAAAGCTCAAATTCTAAAGCCGCCCCGCATTGAACCTGCAACCCGTCCCGCTTTAAGATTTTTAAAAATTGTTTTAACCCGTCCCGCCTCGCACCCGCATAAAAGTAAACCCGCCCCGCCCCACTGCCATCCCTAGTCACATCACATTTTAAGTTCTCAACACATTCAAGGAAAAGATTCATTTTTATTATAATACAAGGGAGTTATTGCAATCCACAATAAATTAAGGAGGTAAAACGTAGATTCTAAAGTAAGAGAAGGAAAAATAAAAAATGTGTATCACCCCTTGAATTTTCAAAAAGTTTGGGACTACATTGACATTTATCCTTAAGTTACGAGGTTAATAAAGCAAAAACAGAAATTCAAGGTAAAGATTCATTTTTATTATAATACAAGGGAGTTATTGCAATCCACAATAAATTAAGGAGGTAAAACGTAGATTCTAAAGTAAGAGAAGGAAAAATAAAAAATGTGTATCGCCCCTTGAATTTTCAAAAAGTTTGGGACTACATTGACATTTATCCTTAAGTTACGAGGTTAATAAAGCAAAAACAGAAATTCAGTCCTGCTAAAGAACTAAAAGGGCAAAAATGGGGCTAGTTCTGGTTCTGCACTGTAGTCGGTAGGGTTTAAGCCATAGATAACGAGGCGGAGGAGGAAGGATGAAGCCGGTGGTGGGAACAGTAGTGTCAAACAAAATGCAGAAATCGGTAGTGGTGGCTGTAGATAGACTCTTCCACAACAAGCTTTACAATCGCTATGTGAAGCGCACCTCTAAATTCATGGCTCATGACCAGAACGATGAATGCAACATCGGCGACCGCGTATGTAAATTATAAATTTTTCTTATATTTCTCTCAGGAAAGTTGCTAGCTTGATTTGTTCTTAAATTTGAATAAGATGTTGAGTTATTTAATGAAATTTGTAAATTCAGGTAAAGTTAGATCATTCGAGACCATTGAGCAAGCGTAAGCACTGGGTTGTTTCTGAAATTTTGAAAAGAGCTAGAATTTATGTACCTCCACCAAAATCCAGCTCTGAGGCTGATAGTAAGACGGGAGTATCTGCCAATGCTAATTAGATCACAAATTTTAGGTATTTGCAGACCTTTTGCTTATCTTCTAAAGTTTGTGATGTTTACAGATTAAAGATATTGATTGTGGTGCAAGCATCTAAGTATTTCTTTTTGTGCTTCCGATTAGCATTTCTTCCCCACATATGGAATTACACTGAATTTGTTGTTGTTGATTAGCATTTCTTCATTTTAGCAAAGTGTATTTAAAACACAAAATATCTATACTCATATAAATCATGTCATACACCTTTAGATTTGTCGTCAAATCAAATGAAGAGTTGATGCAAACATAGGACCAGACTAAATACATTGTGGAAGTACCTTAGATTGGAACTTCCTGAGCATATGAGGGAATTTTTCGTTTCCGAATAGCTTAATGCCCTGAAATTAAGCTAGATAATGGGAACTGCACACACTTTACCTGCCCCCGAGTGACAACATTGCACTGTGTTCTGCAAGATCTCAGATTCAAAATGTGGAGCGGAGTTGCAAGCAGCGATCTAATCAGCATTTTATCATGCTACCAATTTTCTACCAGATTTTTTTGTTTCAGTTTTGTTTGCATAACTGATAGGTAATTTGTACTTTACTTGATCCTACTGTTGCCAATCAAAGCTAAATTCAGAATCTATCTGCTTTGGATTGAATAAATTGAACATCTAGATTTCATTGTCCAAACTGGGATTTTTTTTCGATATGATTTTGTTGTCAACATATAAACTCTGGATGCTGCAGCTAATACCATAACTGTTATCTTCAAAGTTGAATTATGTGTGAAGGATATTACTGTATCATGAAGCCTAGGCATAATTTCTTCCCTGCAATCGGGCATATTTCTTGTAACTTCCTTTTTACTGTACTGCACCCTCTGTGTCATCTTTCCCAACACTGTTCTCTTTGTTCCTTTTATCTCTCCAAGTCTTAACACTGCTTATCCAGAAAAGCCATGTAATTTTGGCGGGGTGGTGGGGGGGATTAAAAGGACTAGAAGACTGAGCTCTTTGAGTATTTTTGAGATTATTATTGACAAATGAGCCATTGCAATGTCATCGAGTTATTTGAGGAGTATTTTTGAAATTATGATGTGCTATATTATAAACATATGAGCAAATGCAACAACCATCTTCAAGATCATTATACTTACGTGATTGCCTTGTTTATCAGGTAAGAGTTCGACTCAATTTTACAGCTCTAACTTTGGAATGTAATCCAAAGAGCCGCGCACATTAGTGAAGGTGGATCTTTAGCTGTTCTTCTGCATATCGATTCAGGATATCGATTGATGTATTGATTGTATTGCTGTAGTGCTGTACTGAAAGTATACAATTCTCTCTTGTGTAGCAATTCTCTGGAATAAAATCACCAGCTTGCTTATATTCTTTATGGGAGAATTGGTTTTGTAATCTGCCCCCCCCCCCCNCCCCGCACACACAAAAAAAGGGGAAGGATCATTCTATAGCATTCAATAATTATATCACATCCCTAATCCCCTTGGACCAAGCTTGATTTTTGTGCAAAGGCAGAATTTTAAGAGTTCTTTAACCAAAATTGTCCCTTATTTTTTAAGTGGTCTATTTTGTCCCTTTCATGTACTCTGGCACATATAATCCTTCTAAGTTTACTAAAATTTAGCACATATTGTCTGCTTAACATATGCATAAACAGAAACTTCAACAGCTCTCACATCCTGCAAGACAAAAAAGAAGAAAACAGTCCATAAGTTAGTTTTCAAATGATTTTTCTGGTTGGGACGTAGCTTTAAGAAAAGCTTTTCAATTATTATTAATGATTTCTTACTCTTCGACTTCCCACCTTATTTTCTTCCATTACCTATCAAAGAAAAAAATAAACCTTAGTTTGTGTAGTTTTCAAATTAACTACACTTAATAACGGTTATTTAAGATGCAGCATAAAGAAAAGCTTGAGTTCAGAACGAGTTCGGACAATTACAGCTATGGCATGTAAATAATGTTCGTCCAGGGGGAAGGGATGGCTGGTCATAAGGTTGGGTCCTAGGCTGCTATCGATTATTGTTGTGTCCACACTATTCTTTCGTTTTCATAGTATCGGGCTTTATTCACTGGTTTTTGTAATTGTTTCATCTATTTTCTGGTTATTATGTTGTTATTACCCATATGATTCTGTTGATGGTACTAACATATTGTCTCTTTTCGTTTTCTTGAGCCGAGGGTCTTTCGGAAACAACCTCTTTACTCTCCGAGGTAGGGGTAAGGTCTGCGTACATACCCTCCCCAAATCTCACTTGTAGGAACTCACTGGTTGTTGTTGTTGTATGTAAATAATGTAGGAGCTTAATATATGTTAAATAAATAAGTAAATTTCACATAACTAGTGAACTTACAACGCGGTGATGTAATAAGCTGTATTTATACTACAGTGAGAACCAAACCAGTAATAAGCTATAAGGGGCAGTCTGTTGCACAAGGCATCCCGCGTTCACGCAGGGTCCAGGAAAGGGTCGTGCCCCAAAGGGTATATAATGTAGACAACCTACCATAATACAAGCATTAGTTGTTGCTTCTACGGGTCGAACTTGTGACCTACAAATTACGCGGAGACAACTTTATCATTGGGAGGTCTCCTCCGAGCTGATTTTGGCTTGGCCTTGGCCTTCTATTGTACCTGACCCTCATATCTATCCCTTCCTGCACTTCTCTTGTGGAACCTGAAGGAGAGGCATCTGAAAGTGTTTTTGTCAAAACTCACTCTAGATTTGGTATAAGGAGAACCATTTGACCTATAGTAGAATGGCTTCTTGCTGTCAGATTCTTCTTCAGAATCAAGTGCATTGCATGATGGGACGGAGCTGTTAAATTTTCAGCTTCCTTTTGTGTAATAAATGGACCGTGTGTGCTCAACTTTAACAAACTTAAAAGGATTATATGCGATCAAGACTATATAATAAGGACAAAGACTTACCCAAACATAAGAAGAATTTTGATTAAAAACTCTATTTCTTAGTGCCCCTGGTCTTTCGAGTTGTTCAAGACTCACAAATCAAAATGTTAAGCAGCGCATCACATCATCCTTTTCTCATACTTTCTCATTGAACTCGAACAAACTCAACTCCTTGCATGGGACTGCAGGCATGAGCGTCTCTAAGGTGCATCAATCTTGAATCATGATTAGTTTTTGGAAACTGAAAGTAATGTACCCACTAAACGTTCTAATCTAACAGTCACTCTTTACCTCTACACTTTGGATAGATGCAATTCTGAGATATGTGCCATGGGCCTATTACTAGAATTTACCCATTTTTCAATATTTTTCCCCTGCAGTGAATGTCACGGTGCAAAGTCTACCTATCCAGCTCAGAGTTGTTGAGTGCTCAGAAGGATTGCAATATCTATTCATCTATCTCAATTCTGCTGAACCCGTAGCTTTTTCTTAGCTTTCTTTCTTTCATTTCTCGCCTTACATCTTCCACTCCAGGCCAGTTTTCAGATTCAGCATATAGCAAGCTTAATAAAGCAAAATTAGCAGCATTTCCGGGTTCAGAGTTGGTGAGTCTGTGAGCCAAATGTTCTGCAACTTCCAGTCTTCCATGTAATTTACAAGAAGCAATCAGCGAACTCCAAATTCTGTTGCTAGGTTTCATAGGCATTCTGCTAATGACTTCACTAGCATCTTCTAGCTTACCTGCCCTTCCCAGGAGATCAACGTAGCAAGCATAGAGCTCCACAGTCATTGAGAAGCTCTTATCCTTTGACGCTTCATCAAAGAGCTTCTTTCCCTCCTCAAAAAGACCACAGTGATTACAAGCTGATAAAACTGCAAGTAATGTAATGGAATCAATCTTTATCCCACTCTCTTTCATCTCATGAAAAAGTTCCAAGGCTTTATCTCCAAAACCATGAGTCCCATAAGCACTGACTAATGCACTCCATGATGCAGAATCTCTCATAGCCATCTCTTGGAAAACTTGAGCAGAGTCCATAAGAAAACCACATTTTGAGTACATATTTATGAGGGAGTTACCAATGAACAACTGTGAATTAAGACCACTTCTAAAAACATAGCCATGCATTCCTCGGCCATGAGATACTGATAACAGATTAGTACAAGCACAGATTACTGCCAATAAAGTAACATCATTTGGTCGAATTCCACTCAGCTGCATCTCATTGAAAAGCTCTATAGCTTCTTGATATCTAGATTTATTTCGAGAATAGCTTGTTATGATAGCAGTCCACAATACCACATCTTTTTTAGTTGAACGATCGAATATTTTCTTTAGACCCCACAATGCTTCCCCATATTGAGAATACATGTGTATAATAGCAGATGAAAATTGAGAATCTGAGTCAAATTCATGGCGAAATGCATATCCATGAATCTCTTTTCCATACTTTACTGCACCCAACTCAGCACAAGCTGGTAATATACTAGTCAATGTAACTCTATTTGGTTTAATATCTTCCACCAGCATTGTGCGAAATAATTCAAGTGCTTTGGCATACAACTCCTCAGCTATGCATCCAGATATCATTGCAGTCCATGATACCTCGTTTCTCACTTCCATTCTCTGAAAAACATGGTAAGCCGAATCAGGCTCACGACATTTCCAATAGAAGTCTACCAATGCAGTTAGAAAGAAAATTGAATTTTCTATTCTTTCATCAACTATTGTAAGAGCATGGATAGCTCTTCCTAGTCTCAAATTCTTGGTCTCAACACATGCAGATAAAATGCAAGCCATTAACTCAGGCTTTGGCGAAAAACCCTGTACATACATCTCCTTAAACAATTCCAATGACTGAAATAAATACCCATTTTGATAATAGCAATTTATCATGGAATTCCAGGAGATGGTATCTCTCTTCGGCATTGTATCAAACAGTTGGTATGCAGCTTTTGTATCGGAGAATTTTCCATACATTGATATAAGAGAATTGGATATTGTGGATTCTAAGTAATACCCATTTTTAAGGACGTAGCAATGAATCTGAAGGCCCAAGAATTGATGGGTTTTCGAATGAGCACAAGCCTTGATGATTGAAGGAAGAAGGAAGGTGGTATTTGCATGGGAGTTGGAAAAGCAGTGAACTTTTGCACTGTAAAGCTCAAGGGCTTGATCATATTTTCCCTTCAGAACCAATTGTTTGATCGTGTTGTGAATATCTGAAAAGGATGATGATGATGCTAAAGTTGATAGTGACCTTCCGATTAGTTTTCCCATTTTACTATTTGTCCAAACTGATTACTTCTCTCGGCCATTTCCAGCCCAGCTGCTCTGGGCAAGTTTCAGACCATCTTTAGCAAGAGTTAATTGTCTACTTATCATATGTTACGGACAAGAACGGACAGGTTATGTACTGTACAGATGGTGAAGATAAGAATTTAGAGCCCGTTTGGACATAAATGTTTTTTCCCTTTTCTCAAAAAAAATTCACTTTTTTCAAAATCAGCTTTTATTCATAAAATTTTCAATTTTCACATGAAGATGCATCTCCAAAAAGCTAATTTTCAAAATTTTCACTCAAATCACTCACAAAACTTCAAAAACAACTAAAACTGAAATTTATATCCAAACACAACTCTAAATTCAAATACTATTTTCACTTTACAAAAATTTCACCATTTTCTAAATTTTACAATTCTTATGTCCAAACGCCTACTTAGTCTAAGAGTGTCCAACAAAAATGAAAAATTGAACCAACCTGACAATCAAAACTGATATTTAACCAACATGTTCTATAATTTAATTTGTTTAATTTTTTCATTTTAAAAAGTCAATATTCTGGTTTGGTAAAGTTGGATAGACATTCTAAGTAAAAATTGTGCGGGCACCCTATTTGGCCGCCCCCATTTAACTTATATCGTTTTTAAAAAAAAATTTAACTTGTACCCACTTTTTAAATAACTTCAGCTCCCTTTCCCTCGCTGAGCTGAAGTTCACCAGTTAAGCTGAAGTTCGCCAGTTATAAAGACAAAACTTCAGCATACGGGGCTGAAGTTCCCCAGTTATAAAGACAAAAACTTCAGCATACGGGGCTGAAGTTCCCCAGTTTACAAAGACAAAACTTCAGCTCTAGAGCTGAAGTTCTCTAGAGCTGAAGTTTTGTCTTTGTAATTGTCTTTATAACTTGGGAACTTCAGCTCTAAAGCTGAAGTTTGTAACTGGGAAACTTCAGCTCTAGTGCTGAAGTTTTGTCTTTGTAACTGGGGAACTTCAGCCCCGTATGCTGAAGTTTTTGTCTTTATAACTGGGGAACTTCAGCCCCGTATGCTGAAGTTCCCCAGTTACAAAGACAAAACTTCAGCTCTAGAGCTGAAGTTTCCCAGTTACAAACTTCAGCTTTAGAGCTGAAGTTCCCAAGTTATAAAGACAATTACAAAGACAAAACTGCAGCTCTAGAGAACTTCAACTCTAGAGCTGAAGTTTTATCTTTATAAACTGGAGAACTTCAGCCCAGTATGCTGAAGTTTTTGTCTTTATAACTGAGGAACTTCAGCCCCGTATGCTGAAGTTCCCCAAGACAGAACTTCAGCTCTAGAGCTGAAGTTCCCCAGTGTAACTGGGGGAACTTCAGCCACGTATGCTGAAGTTTTTGTTTTTATAACTGAAGAACTTCGGCCCCGTATGCTGAAGTTCCCCAAGACAGAACTTCAGCTCTAGAGCTGAAGTTCCCCAGTGTAACTGGGGGAACTTCAGCCACGTATGCTGAAGTTTTTGTTTTTATAACTGAAGAACTTCGGCCCCGTATGCTGAAGTTCCCCAGTTACAATGACAAAACTTCAGCTCTAGAGCTGAAGTTCCCTAGTGTATTCAGCCCCGTATGCTGAAGTTTTTGTTTTTATAACTGGAGAACTTCAGCCCCGTATGCTGAAGTTCCCCAGTTACAAGACAACAACTTCAGCTCTAGATCTGAAGTTCGCAAGCTACTTCAGGCCCGTCTTCTAGAATGCTGAAGTTTTGGGTGATTGCCTTTGCTACTTCAGCCCCGCATGCTGAAGTTATGCGCAAAAGCGGGTACGGATGCAATTTTTTTTACAAAGCGGGTATAAGTTAAAACGTGGAATAAAAAGTGGGTACGGATGCAAAATCCCCACATTCTAAACCACCCCATTCATCCAAAAGAGAATGGAAGGGATTTATGTATTTGCATGAACCCTGAAGATTTAATCCTATCGGCGCCACTCCCCTAACAATCCTGTCACCACGCTGTAAAATGAGAGCTCGTGTAGAACCTTTTATTTTAACGCAACAGCAGCAAAACATAATAAAATTGCTCGAATTTTGTAGTCTATGTAATGAAATTATTAAGGAGTGATTTATATATTATTTTAATTAGTCATATTAAGGTTAAAATACGCTTGAGATTTATAAATCGATGCAAGGTTATTTGATTTATTAGGGATAATTGTATTAGGTAAAATATGTTGTGGCATGTGTTCACCAAAGAAGGGGACACGTGGAACCTAATCTGGGAGGACGAAAATTCGGACGCAGCCATCTCGTGTGTCACCGAGAAAGGTAACATTCGTGAAGGCATCAAATACTTCGCGCCGGGTGGCGTTTAATGAGGGATATTCCGCATCATTAAAGAGTAACGGCTCGTTACAAAGAATTTGGCATTTACGTTTACCGTTACGTTTTCATCATTGCTCCTCAATAATTGTCATTAATGGTGGACCCGACTATAATACCTACTAAGCTATAAATAATAAGCCCAATGATCATTGTAAGGACACAACTTTTCTAGATAGCATATACTACATTCTATACAACATTTTGATACTATTTTTCGCTTTCTCACTTCTTGATCTAATCATTATTGTGCCTGGAAACCCTGCTCCCAGACTTATCAAACCTCTCATTTCGTCTGCATTTTGATCTAAGTATTTAGCATTCAATCGGTTAATTTGCACTTTTTTGATCAAATCAATTCATTTGTCTAGAGATCACACACAAATTCAATTGTACCATTTCTCGGATAAACAACTTGGCGCGCACCATGGGACCTAAGCAGTCGTGCGATTAAATTGATCCTTGCCTTTTTCACTAACAAGCTTTGATCGTTCTGTCTAAGCAAAAATCACAATAAAATGGAAATCAATGTCGTTAACAACACTCACAATCCTGAAATTCAAGGAGAACATCCCCATTTGGAGGACTCAATAAGCGACCCTCGCAATGAGGGGAACGATGCCACACCGGTGTATGACGGGCGGTATGCTAGACAAGTGCGGGAAGCGACTCCTGATGATGCTGACGAGGAGCATGCAACGGATGCAGTGAGGATCTGCAAGAGCAACACACAATCATCCTAGGCCATCTCACGTGGCAGGATCAAGTTATGACGGAACTAAAAGAGGCACTATCAGGTGCTTCAAATAACGCGAACAGGCGAGATCCAATTCCTCCCGTCGTTCCCGCAAACCAAACAACGCAGAGAATCGACAAAAACACTCCCAGGGGAGAAGTTGGCTCCGGCGAGGCTTGGGGGAGTAGATCTAGTCAAAACAACGATAACGATCAGTTCAAAGGAGGAACTTTTGCAGTTCATGAAGAAAGTAAATGCCCACATGGATAAAATCCCGGGCGCGCCTCCAGTATTGAAAGACCCGAACTCGAAGAAGTACATTCAATTACCGTACAAGACGAGTACAACCCCAGAATTAATCCCAAAGCGGTTCAGGATGCATGGAGTGCCGAAGTTTGACGGAACTTCAGATCCATAGGAGCACATTACCACCTACACAACAACGATGAAAGGAAATGATTTGGCTCCTCGCGAAATTGAGTCTGTGTTGTTAAATAAATTTGATGAGACTCTCACGTGAGGTTCTTTGACGTGGTATTCATTATTCCCCGAGTATTCCATAGATTCCTTTGAAATGCTTCACCAAGGCCCATGCCGGTGCCAGAAAGGTACAAGCTCGAAAGGCCGACATATTCAGGATCACGAAGGGAGAATCCGAGTTATTAAGAAGATTCGTTAGTCGGTTTAAGAAGGAAAGAATGTTGTTACCGGCTGTTCCGGATGAATGGGAGGCTGAAGCGTTCACTAAAGGTTTAAATCCGAGAAGTTTGGACGCTTCCCGGAAGCTGAAGGAAAGTCTGCTCGAGTTTCAAGTGACGGATTGGGTGGATTTCCACAACTGGTATGAGTCGAAAATAAGGATTGAAGATGATCGAGTTGGCTTTCCGCCATCGACCAAAGGACGGGATAAGAATAGAAAAAAAATGAAGGATGACATTGACTCGGATAGACAGATTTCAAGGGGCCGATTTTTGCCCTACGAGCATACAGAAGGTCGTGGCTGGAGCTTCCGGACATCAGACAAGTTCACCGTTGACAGAAGAACTGATCGGGGGCGGAACAACAGATCGCTGCAGGATAGATAAATCTCGAGGTCACGAGGTTCTTCTTACCCAAAATTATCAGAGTATAACTTCAACGTCATTGTGGTGGAGTTAGTATCGGCCATGAGAGATATCAAATAGGCATGATTCCCGAGACCTATGAGGTCTGATACCGGCCAGAGAGACCCCAATTTATGGTGTGAATACCACGACACTAACGGCCATCGGACTGGGGACCGTCGACACCTCCGGGAAAAAGTGGCAAAGTTGTTGAAGAACGGCCACCTCAGAGAATTCTTGAGTGACCGAGCCAAAAACAATTATGGCCGGGACACGGGCGACGCGCAAACCTTGAAAGCAGCAGATGAAACTCCACGCCAAACGATCAATATGTTATTCGGAGGGAATGCGATTAATGGTATCACCTTCTCGGCTACAAATAAGACAAAAGTATCGGCAAACCACAGTAAGAGGCTCCGGGAAGATGATATCACGTTTACGGATGAAGACGCAGACATATTACTGCTATCGTACAATGACATAGTGATAATTTCTTTAAATGTGTTAAATTTTAAAGTTTTAGTGGATTCTATGAAGTTCAATCGATATTATAAAATGGAGAGTTCTGGAGCAATCAAAACTCACCGGAAGCATTATCATGGCAACAAAGCTCCTTGCTGGATTAAACCTTGCAAGCGTGACAACCCGAGAGGAAATTTTACTGCTTACAGACGCCGAGAGAGTAACAAAGACGGCTCTCTTCGACGTAGTAGATGGAGACATGGGTTTTTATAATATCATCTTGGCAAGACCATGGTTGTACGAGATGAAAACTGTACCTTCGACATACCACCAATTTTTAAAATTTTCGACACCCGTGGGGATCAAACAGATAAGAGGTGATCCACCGGAAGCAAGAGAGATGAATGCAATCTCGGTCTCTCATAGAAAAAGAAAGGAACATGTGGCATAAAAATTATTGGAACCGGCATTTTCCCCCGAACTAGAGAAAATTTTCTCGAGGACAAATGAGTCGGAACAATATCAGGTACCAAGTTACTTTCAAGTACCGGAAGAGACGGACGCAACGAAGTCCACGGCAGAACAACTAAAGCAAGTTGTGTTGTTCGAAAAATTCCTAGAAAGGAAATTCCATTTGGGAACAGGACTGCACCCGGAGCTCAGGTATGCTTTTATTTAATTCCTTATAATTAACGCTGGTTGTTATGCATGGTCGCAAGAGGATATTACAGTAATCCCAACAGAGATAGCCATCCACAAGTTAAGCTTGGATCCAAGCATACCTCCGGTAAGGCAAAAGAAGCGCCCTATTGCAGAAGCAAGGAATAAATTCGTCAGAGAAGAGGTAACCTGTCTACTTAAGATTGGTTCAATCCGGGAGGTAAGATATCCAGACTGGCTAGCTAATGTAGTATTGGTTCCTAATAAAAATAATAAATTCCACATGTGCGTAGATTATAAGGATCTTAATAAGGCATGCCCAAAAGACTCATTCCCGTTGCCGAATATTGATCAGATGATTGATGCCACGACCGGGCATGAGTTAATGAGTTTCCTCGATGGTTATTGCAGGTACAATAAAATAAAGATGAACCCAGAAGACTGGGAAAAGGTTTTGTTTATAACAAATTTTTGTACATATTGTACTAATGTAATGCCCTTCGGATTAAAAAAAAAATGCCGAAGCCACTTACCAAAAACTCGTGAATAAGATGTTAGAAAAACAAATAGGAAAGCCTATGGAAGTATATATAGAAGATATTCTCGTTAAGTCTTTGAATGCAGGTGATCACCTGAATCATTTGCAAGAAATATTTGACACCCTGAGGAAGTATAATATGAGGTTTAACCTCGAGAAGTGTGCCTTCGAGAACAATTTAGGTAAGTTCTTAGGATTCCTGGTCTCACAAAAGGGAATTGAGGTAAATCCCGAAAAAATCAAGGTCATAGAGGACATCCCTGATCAACTACCCAATGTAAAAGAATTCTAGAGACTCACAGGGAGATTGGCAGCTTTGAGCAGGTTCATTTCCCGATCATCAGAAAAATGTCATCGCTTCTTCGAACTACTCAAAAAGTATAACAATTTCGAATGGACACCAGAGTGTTGGCAAGCCTTGAAGGAGTTGAAGAAATACTTGTCAAGCCCTCTGTTACTCTCGAAACCAAAAGAAGGTGAAACATTGGCGGTCCACATGACGGTCTCCGAAGTTGTGGTAAGCACAATTTTAGTCCGGGAGGATGAAGGTACGCAATTTCCCACTTATTACATTAGAAAAATTTTAACGGGAGCAGAAACTCGCTACCCGTCTCAAGAAAATATGGCCTTAGCTATAATAATCGTCGCTCGGAAGCTGAAGCCCTACTTCCAATGCCACTTGATAGTTGTGGTGACTGCTTTTCCTTTGAGAAATATACTCCATAAACCCTATCCCTCGGGTAGATAGGCCAAATGGGCTATTCAAATGAAGGAGTTCAGCATAAAGTATAAATCGAGGACTGCAATTAAGTCACAAGTCTTGGCTGACTTCGTGGCTGATTTCATCCCAGGACTATTGCCTCTAGCTTCCAAAGAGGCAATAGTGGCATCAGAACAGGCATTGGGAGTCTGGACCTTATTCACGGACATAGCTTCAAATGTGAAAGGGACCGGGCTCGGAATAGTCTTGATCACACCTTAGGGGGAAACCTTAAGGCAATTCATCAGAATGATACATTTAACTAAGAATGAAGTAAATAATTAAGATTTGATCGCAGGGCTCGAATTGGCCCGGGGGCTTGACTCTGAAGCCATCAAAATCAAATGTGATTCGCAACTGGTGGTATATCAGGTCTGCAAAAATTGTTACACCAAAGATGAACGAATGCAACAATACGTGGTAAAGGTTTAGGCTTTATTTTCACGAGTCTAGGAGTGGTCAATTACTCATATCCCGAGGGAAGATAACGTGGAAGCAGATGCGTTAGAAAATTTGGGCTCATCTACAGAAATCCAAGGACCAGAATCTGGGATGGTAGTACAACTAATGAACTCAACCTTGGATGCAAATGGTTACTTTGAGGTGAATTCGACCAGTCTGGTCTGGGGCTGAAGAAACGAAATAATAAATTATCTCGAGCATGAAAAGTTGCCTGAAGACCCCAAAGCATCAATAGCGTTGATGTAAGGAATCGACCAGTCGTTTTGAGTATCTGCACTTTGCTCGGTAGTTTGAAGGCACGAGTAGTTCCTTATGATGTATTGTGATTTATGCGAATCGTCGGTTTTGAGATTTCAGGTTATTCGGAATCGGTTTGGAAGAATGAGTTCGTCGTGGGAGCTTTAAGTTGAAAGAGTTGACCAAGTTTGGATTTTTGACAATTTGACCCCGGATGTGAATTTTAATGGTTCCGTTAGCTCCATTAGGTGATTTTGGATTTAGGAGCGCGTCCAGAATGTGATTCGTAGGGTTGTAGTAGAATTTGGCTTGAATTGGCGAAAGTTGGAAATTTGGCGATTTTGGTCGGGAGTGGAATATTTGATATCGGGGTCGGAATGGATTTTCGGAAGTTGTACTAGGTTCGTAGTGTCATTTGTGACGTGTGTGCATAGTATCAGGTCATTCGAACGTGGCTTGGTAGGTTTCAGTGTCATTTGCGGAGTTTGGAAGTTTAGAAGTTCTTAGGCTTGAATCTGAGGGTAATTTGGTGTTTTTGATGTTGTTTTGAGTGATTCGAAGTTTCGAATAAGTTCTCATGTCAATATGTGACTCTTTGGTATTATTGGTTGAGGTCCCGAGGGCCTCATGTGTGTTTTGGGTGGTTAACGGATTTGGTTTTGGAGTTGAGAGTTGATGTTTTGCTGGTTTTGAACTTCTAGTGTTTCTCTGCACCTGCGGATGGGGAGCCGCAAGTGAGAGGATGCTGGCGTGGATGGGTAGATCACAGATGCGGAAAATGGGGGACTAGAGCTGGAGCGCAGGTGCGAAGAATTTGGCCGCACTTGCGAGCCCCCATGTGCGAGACCTGGGCGCAGGTGCGGAGGCTGAGGGGTTTAGTGAATTTCGCAGGTGCGATGGTTTGGGCAGCATGTGCGGTACCGCAGGTGCGAGAAAATTGTCCGTAGGTGCGGAAAGGCTGGGCAGAATTATATACTGCACACTTCGCAAATTTTGGTCCATCCTTCACCATTTTTAGTTAGCTTTGAAGATTTTGGGAGTGATTTTGAAGAGTGATTCAAGGCATACAAGTGAGGTAAGTTGCTTGAACCCTAATACTCGTATTTATGGTGATTTACCGTTGTTTAATCATGTAATTGACGGAACTTCAGATCCATAGGAGCACATTACCACCTACACAACAACGATGAAAGGAAATGATTTGGCTCCTCGCGAAATTGAGTCTGTGTTGTTAAATAAATTTGATGAGACTCTCACGAGAGGTTCTTTGACGTGGTATTCATTATTCCCCGAGTATTCCATAGATTCCTTTGAAATGCTTCACCAAGGCCCATGCCGGTTCCAGAAAGGTACATGCTCGAAAGGCCGACATATTCAGGATCACGAAGGGAGAATCCGAGTTATTAAGAAGATTCGTTAAGCGGTTTAAGAAGGAAAGAATGTTGTTACCGGCTGTCCCGGATGAATGGGAGGCTGAAGCGTTCACTAAAAGTTTAAATCCGAGAAGTTTGGACGCTTCCCGGAAGCTGAAGGAAAGTCTGCTCGAGTTTCAAGTGACGGCTTGGGTGGATGTTCACAACTGGTATGAGTCGAAAATAAGGATTGAAGATGATCAAGTTGGCTTTCCGCCATCGACCAAAGGACGGGAGAAGAATAGAAAAAAAATGAAGGATGACATTGACTCGGATAGACAGATTTCAAGGGGCCGATTTTTGCCCTACGAGCATACAGAAGGTCGTGGCTGGAGCTTCCGGACATCAGACAAGTTCACCGTTGACAGAAGAACTGATCGGGGGCGGAACAACAGATCGCTGCAGGATAGATAAATCTCGAGGTCACGAGGTTCTTCTTACCCAAAATTATCAGAGTATAACTTCAACGTCATTGTGGTGGAGTTAGTATCGGCCATGAGAGATATCAAATAGGCATGATTCCCGAGACCTATGAGGTCTGATACCGGCCAGAGAGACCCCAATTTATGGTGTGAATACCACGACACTAACGGCCATCGGACTGGGGACCGTCGACACCTTCGGGAAAAAGTGGCAACGTTGTTAAATAACGGCCACCTCAGAGAATTCTTGAGTGACCGAGCCAAAAATAATTATGGCCGGGACACGGGCGACGCGCAAACCTCGAAAGCAGCAGATGAACCTCCACGCCAAACGATCAATATGATATTCGGAGGGAATACGATTAATGGTATCACCTTCTCGGCTGCAAATAAGACAAAAGTATCGACAAACCACAGTAAGAGGCTCCGGGAAGATGATATCACGTTTACGGATGAAGACGCAGACATATTACTGCTATCGTACAATGACACAGTGATAATTTCTTTAAATGTGTTAAATTTTAAAGTTTTAGTGGATTCTATGAAGTTCAACCGATATTATAAAATGGAGAGTTCTGGAGCAATCAAAACTCACCGGAAGCATTATCTTGGCAACAAAGCTCCTTGCTGGATAAAACCTTGCAAGCGTGACAACCCGAGAGGAAATTTTACTGCTTACAGACGCCGAGAGAGTAACAAAGACGACTCTCTTCGACGTAGTAGATGGAGACATGGGTTTTTATAATATCATCTTGGAAAGACCATGGTTGTACGAGATGAATACTGTACCTTCGACATACCACCAATTGTTAAAACTTTCGACACCCGTGGGGATCAAACAGATAAGAGGTGATCCATTGGCAGCAAGAGAGATGAATACAATCTCGGTATCTCATAGAAAAAGAAAGGAACATGTGGCATAATAATTATTGGAACCGGCATTTGCCCCCGAACCAGAGAAAATTTTCTCGAGGACAAATGAGTCGGAACAATATCAGGTACCAAGTTACTTTCAAGTACCGGAAGAGACGGACGCAACGAAGTCCACGGCAGAAGAACTAGAGCAAGTTGCGTTGTTCAAAAAATTCCTAGAAAGGAAATTCCATTTGGGAACAGGACTGCACCCGGATTTTAGGTATGCTTTTATTTAATTCCTTATAATTAACGTTGGTTGTTATGCATGATCGCAAGAGGATATTACAGTAATCCCAAAAGAGATAGCCATCCACAAGTTAAGCTTGGATCCAAGCATACCTCCGGTAAGGCAAAAGAAGCGCCCTATTGCAGAAGCAAAGAATAAATTCGTTAGAGAAGAGGTAACCTGTCTACTTAAGATTGGTTAAATCTGGGAGGTAAGATATCCGGACTGGCTAGCTAATGTAGTAGTGTTTCCTAAGAAAAATAATAAATTTCACATGTGCGTAGATTATAAGGATCTTAATAAGGCATGCCCAAAAGACTCATTCCCGTTGCCGAATATTGATCAGATGATTGATGCCACGACCGGGAATGCGTTAATGAGTTTCCTCGATGGTTATTGCAAGTACAATAAAATCAAGATGAACTCAGAAGACCGGGAAAAGGTTTTGTTTATAACAAATTTTTGTACATATTGTACTAATGTAATGCCCTTCGGATTAAAAAAAAATGCCGAAGCCACTTACCAAAAACTCGTGAATAAGATGTTAGAAAAACAAATAGGAAAGCCTATGGAAGTATATATAGAAGATATTCTCGTTAAGTCTTTGAATGCAGGTGATCACCTGAATCATTTGCAAGAAATATTTGACACCCTGAGGAAGTATAATATGAGGTTTAACCTCGAGAAGTGTGCCTTCGAGAACAATTTAGGTAAGTTCTTAGGATTCCTGGTCTCACAAAAGGGAATTGAGGTAAATCCCGAAAAAATCAAGGTCGTAGAGGACATCCCTGATCAACTACCCAACGTAAAAGAATTCTAGAGACTCACAGGGAGATTGGCAGCTTTGAGCAGGTTCATTTCCCGATCATCAGAAAAGTGTCATCGCTTCTTCGAACTACTCAAAAAGTATAACAATTTCGAATGGACACCAGAGTGTTGGAAAGCCTTGAAGGAGTTGAAGAAATACTTGTCAAGCCCTCTGTTACTCTCGAAACCAAAAGAAGGTGAAACAATGGCGGTCCACATGACGGTCTCCGAAGTTGTGCTAAGCACAATTTTAGTCCGGGAGGATGTAGGTACGCAATTTCCCACTTATTACATTAGCAAAATTTTAACGGGAGTAGAAACTCGCTACCCGCCTCAAGAAAATATGGCCTTAGCTATAATAATCGTCGCTCGGAAGCTGAAGCCCTACTTCCAATGCCACTTGATAGCTGTGGTGACTGCTTTTCCTTTGAGAAATATACTCCATAAACCCTATCCCTCGGGTAGATAGGCCAAATGGGCTATTCAAATGAGTGAGTTCAGCATAAAGTATAAATCGAGGACTGCAATTAAGTCACAAGTCTTGGCTGACTTCGTGGCTGATTTCATCCCAGGACTATTGCCTCTAGCTTCCAAAGAGGCAATAGTGGCATCAGAACAGGCATTGGGAGTCTGGACCTTATTCACGGACATAGCTTCAAATGTGAAAGGGACCGGTCTCGGAATAGTCTTGATCACACCTTAGGGGGAAACCTTAAGGCAATTCATCAGAATGATACATTTAACTAAGAATGAAGTAAATAATGAAGATTTGATCGCAGGGCTCGAATTGGCCCGGGGGCTTGACTCTGAAGCCATCAAAATCAAATGTGATTCGCAACTGGTGGTATATCAGGTCTGCAAAAATTTTTACACCAAAGATGAACGAATGCAACAATACGTGGTAAAGGTTCAGGCTTTATTTTCACGAGTCTAGGAGTGGTCAATTACTCATATCCCGAGGGAAGATAACGTGGAAGCAGATGCATTAGAAAATTCGGGCTCATCTACAGAAATCCAAGGACCGGAATCTGGGATGGTAGTACAACTAATGAACTCAACCTTGGAAGAAAATGGTTACTTTGAGGTGAATTCGACCAGTCTGGTCTGGGACTGAAGAAACGAAATAATAAATTATCTCGAGCATGAAAAGTTGCTTGAAGACCCCAAAGCATCAATAACGTTGATGTAAGGAACCGACCAGTCGTTTTGAGTATCTGCACTTTGCTCGGTAGTTTGAAGGCATGAGTAGTTCCTTATGATGTATTGTGATTTATGCGAATCTTCGATTTTGAGATTTCAGGTTATTCTGAATCGGTTTGGAAGAATGAGTTCGTCGTGGGAGCTTTAAGTTGAAAGAGTTGACCAACTTTGGATTTTCGACAATTTGACCCCGGATGTGAATTTTGATGGTTCCGTTAGCTCCGTTAGGTGATTTTGGATTCAGGAGCGCGTCCAGAATGTGATTCGTAGGGTTGTAGTAGAATTTGACTTGAATTGGCAAAAGTTGGAAATTTGGCGATTTTGCTCGGGAGTGGAATATTTGATATCGTGGTCGGAATGGATTTTCGGAAGTTGTACTAGGTTCGTAGTGTCATTTGTGACGTGTGTGCATAGTATCAGGTCATTTGAACGTGGTTTGGTAGGTTTCAGTGTCATTTGCAGAGTTTGGAAGTTTAGAAGTTCTTAGGCTTGAATCTGAGGGTAATTTGGTGTTTTTGATGTTGTTTTGAGTGATTCGAAGTTTCGAATAAGTTCGCATGTCAATATGTGACTTGTTGGTATTATTGGTTGAGGTCCCGAGGGCCTCATGTGTGTTTTGGGTGGTTAACGGATTTTGTTTTGGAGTTGAGAGTTAATGTTTTGTTGGTTTTGAACTTCTAGTGTTTCTCCGCACCTGCGGATGGGGAGCCACAGGTGAGAGGATGCTGGCGTGGATGGGTGGATCACAGATGCATAAAATGGGGGACTAGAGCTGGAGCGCAGGTGCGAAGAATTTGGCCGCACTTGCGAGCCCCCATGTGCGAGACCTGGGCGCAGGTGCGGAGGCTGAGGGGTTTAGTGAATTTCGCAGGTGCGATGGTTTGGGCAGCATGTGCAGTACCGCAGGTGCGAGAAAATTGTCCGTAGGTGAGGAAAGGCTCGGCAGAATTATATACTGCACACTTCGCAAATTTTGGTCCATCCTTCGCCATTTTTATTTAGCTTTGAAGATTTTGGGAGGATGATTTTGAAGAGTGATTCAAGGGATACCAGTGAGGTAAGTTTCTTGAGCCCTAATACTCGTATTTATGGTGATTTCCCGTTCTTTAATCATGTAATTAGGTGTTATGTGATTGATATTGAGGTGGCACACATGCTAAGTGACGGGCGTGTGGGCGTGTGGGCGTGCACCCTGTGAAATGGGACCCTATGGTTCCCATGGACCAGTATAGTGGCCCTATTTTGTCAATATCTATATTTTACCATGTGATAAAGTAATTGAGATGTCAATCATGCTAGATATCATGTTTAGACTTTATGCCAAAACTGTTGAGACCTATAGTGGTTGTTTCTTGCCGTCGTTTCACAGACTTCATTGATATTTGTAGTCATTCATTTTCATGCATTCATATCATATCTCAGTCTCAGTTGTTATCTATTGATACATCATATTCTTGTTGTCGGGATAGTTGCATGACATTGTGAGCCCGTGAGCGAGACTAGAGAGATTGATGACTAAGTAAGGCCGAGGGCCTGGTCGTGAGGATATTGATATCATAGCATGTGAGTTGTCCGTGCAGATCCAGGTATTGATATCATAGCACGTGATTTGTATGTGCAGCACGTGACTTGTCCGTGCGGATACAGATGTTGATATTATGGCACGTGAGTTGTCCGTGCAGCACGTGAGTTATCCGTGCAGCACGTGAGTTGTTCGTGCAGCACGTGAGTTGTCCGTGCGTAGCGCTTGGGCTGTAGGAGACCCTCCTGAGTCCGAACACCCCCATTGAGCGCAGCCGACTATAAACGTGTATGGATCGAGATACATGGCATTTGCATGCACACATGACATACAAGCATTTGCATGAACGCATGACATACATTCATAGAGATGCATTTTTTCTCATGTTATTTAGTATCGCGTCATCCATGACTTATTATACACATTGACGTGTGGGCTCAGAGAGGTATTTTATACTTGTTATTTGAAAAGAAAATGAAACAACTTACTTATTGCTGAAAAGATTTTTTGGGAAACATCATAGGTTTCAAACTTACCTGTGTTTCAACATTTGTAGCAAAAGATTTGAGTTCTCACTAAGATATTTGAAAAGAATGCCTATTCCTGGAACTGTGAGCGAGTTGAGCATTTTACTTCTAAGATACTTTTTTTTAATTACTTGTATTACGCTGTTGCGAACTGTTGTAGAATACTGCTATTGGACCCGACCTAGTGTTAGCTCGTCACTGCTTTCAACCTAAGGTTAGGTTTGTTACTTACTCAGTACATGGGTCGGTTGTACTGATACTACACTTCTGCACATTGCGTGCAGATGTCGATTATTGTTGTTGCTGTGCTCGGTGGTTGCGGGACTTAAAGATGTACTGGCATCCCTATTGTAGTTGCCTCCTTGTTCGGGGTAGCCTTAGATTATAAAAACTCTGTTTATGTACTTTTCAAACAGACTGTGTATATATTTCATTTTTGCTTTGTAAACTCTATTCGTAGAAGCTCATGATTTGTACTACCAGTTCTTGGGAAATGTATAAAATTCCGCAAATTACTTTCATTTAGTTGTCTTGTTAATATAATTGAAATTAGATGATTATTAGTTGTCTTACTTAGCGGGTTGGGTTAGGTGCCATCACGACTAGTGGATTTTGGATCGTGACAAGTTGGTATCAGAGCTCTAGGTTCATAGGCTCTACAAGTCATGAGCAAGTGTCTAGTAGAGTCTTGCGGATATGTATGATGACGTCCATACCTATCTTCGAGAGGCTCTAGGACATTTAGTATATACTTCCCATCTTTCCTTCCTTATCGTGCGACATTGATTCAGCTTGAAGCGTAACTCTTTGAACTCCTTCCACTCATTCGTATGCGCATATGGGCGCTTGGTATCAGTTGTGCATTGACGACTTGTGATTTTCGTGGTTGAGGTGTGAGATGTGATTTCGGCATGTTGATGATGGGCCAGTCGGGAGGACTTGAGGCTGGGTTTTGTCTCTGGCTTGAATATTGAAACTTCGATTGTGTGAGCACATGCATTCAGGACTTATATGTCCGTTTGTATCCTTATTGGTGGGATTTTGTGACTGGATGACTGTGTGGTGAGTATGATTTGATGGTGAGATGTGTTCAGATTGTTCGAATATGAAGAGAAAGGTTTACTTGAGATGTATCAAGGACTAATGGGTGTTTGATTTCTGTCTTATGGCGTATTACCTTGAGTTATGGGTGTGTTGAAAGATTTCTCATGTTGTTTAGTTGCGAAGTGAAGTAGATCTTCATGTCGTGTTATGAGTTCAGACTCAGGAAGATCAAGTGATTGCGTAATAGTTATGACTGTGGAAGGGCATAGAAAGATGTCAGTTGGAGGCTAAGCAGGTGAGTTATATCCTGCAGGGTGTCCTGAGATTGTGTGATCCCTATGTTGTTTGGTAGCGAGTTCTCTTTTACCGGTGGATTATATGTGTTGCAATTAGGGTTTGGGTCGCTTATGAGAGTTGGCTTGACCGCTACGAGGATGAATGCGAGATTTGCAGATGATTTGAGGTATTAGAGAGGGGGTGTTATCTGAGCTTATGAAGGATTTATTTGAATCTCACTGCGGTATAGTGGCAGTAATAGAGTATGATCATTGTGAGTTATTGCGAGTTTTGATCTATGGATTTGAGCCAAGTGGGGGAGTCTGCTATTGATAAATTGATTGCACAATTATGTGTTGTATTGGTTTCAGTTTGAGGTATACTGGTGAATCAATTATGACTTGCAGGGGTGGAATTTGAGAATGAATCGAGTAAGGGAATTTCTGGATAGGGTTTGTATTACACTTTGGGTATATGGGAAAAATGGAATAATTGAGTGGTTAGTTGTGAAATATGTAGTTTGCATGGAGTAGGAATTGCTCGGTTGCTTAGGAGTGTAGGTTACTCCCTTCGGTGTTCGTGTGCTAATAGGAACATATCGTTCGGTCTGTTTGGTCGGTTTAATCGAGATTTGGGAAGAGCGGATGACTATCGAGAATGGTTCTAATGGATTCAAGATTTAAATGTAGCGATTTGGAATTTTCAAGATTGGTATATGGCTAGAAACTGAGAGTTACATTGGACGGTGTCGAGACTTGTGGAATTTTTACACCATTTGGGGGTTATGCATCTCAGTATCAAGAGAGTGAAGGAAACATCTTTAGGTTCACTTGAGGTCTCTTCAGATTGGGTGTCTCAGTTGTGGTGCTTTGGGGTGCTTAAGAGGGAAGTCAGCAGCTTACGGGCCTTAGGGCGTTGTGGTTTTATTCTAGGATTTCTAGTGTGGTGAATTTTTGGTTAAGGATCGTGGAGTTTTGATAAGGGGAGTATCAATTTAAAGGAAATTTGGAAAGGACTTGGAGAACTAGGACAACTTAGTAGTAGGGTGGATCAGGACAATAAAGGATAATCAGTTCCTTGGGTACTTATGACGTGGCTAGTCTCTACTGGTGTTTCGTGGCAATGATCTTGGATTATGGAAGCCTGCGTGGCTGGGTGGAGTTTGAGGGGTTCGGTTCTGATATCTTGGTTATGTGCAAATGAGTCTCAAAGGGTTCTAGCGGATACCTACCACGGTTTGGGGTGCATATTTCCTGCCGGTGTGTGGAGCATATAGCGTGTTGTGATTATCTCCAAGATGAAATCAAATGGAAGGTCGTTGGCTAATTGAGTATGTAGTTGCTTGTGACCCGGAGTGGACTATGAAGTTCTTGTATTTTTCATATGATGGCATGGTAGATACAGTGTGTTGTGTGGGATTGAGATTTGCATGTGCTAGGTCACACTTTAGTTTTGGAGGGAAGGTCATAAATTTGTAGGCAGCATGGACGGTCTCGGGTGACTAAGTAAGTGATGGTACTATTTGGTGTGGCTTAAAGAGGGTATATATTTCAGAAGGGGCAGTGTGTTTGATTTATGGATACTTCACCGGTATGGCGGCACTCTCCCGGTTGATTGACTGCTGATATTTGTATTTTTCTATATGACAAGGAAGAATTTTAGAAGTATTTTCTCACGGGATGATCGTGTGTGAGAGATGTGTTAGACATTCTGGCGGTAGAGTTGGGATCAGATATGGTGATTCGTGTGTCCTATGGATTTGGAGACCGGGAGTCTTCGGGAGCGGATTGTTTCATGGTTGTGGACTGTGAAGTCATGGCGGAAGCTAGCCAGATGATAAGATGTGTTGTGATTCAGTCATTTTGGGCTTTCAGATATTTATTTATCTATGTGTGGGAGCCCGAAGTTGAATTGGAGGTCCATTCGTAGGCTCGATTAGGATGTGTATTCTACATCGAGTCGGATTGGTTGGATCCATAATGCTATTATTGAGGGATGTGCCATTCGTTTCTTGCTAAGATTATTCGTGTTCTGAAAAAAAAAATTGAGTTACTCTTCTATGCTACGAGGAGTTGTGATTCGTTGGTTTTAGGCATACATGGTGCAGTCTTATTGTGGTCTTGTAGCGGAATTTGAGCGAGATGAGTAATTGGGTATTGCATGATTGAGGGCGTATTAGTTATGTTCTTTCGAGTTTTGTGTGGCATGGTATCGTCTGATTCTCCGTGGTTATGGTAAAGCACTTTGGGTATTGGATATCGGATTTCGCATGGTTATTGCTTTTCAGAAGGGTGGCTCGAGGTATATGATACGGACCAGCATCTGGATAGAGTCGCGCATTGCAGTGGAGTTATGTTGACGTATGAATCTTTGGGTTAGAGTCAAGTGATGGCTCTACGGTGTGTGATGGGCTCTTATCTTTTTGTGGTGGTGGTACCCGTTGAGTTTGCGGGACGGTTCTCTTGACTGTGTCCTTTCGTGATTGAATATATTTGGGCTAATGCTTATTGGTGCATGGATTGCATGGTTTATGGATCCAAGTAGTATTGATGTTGCGTGTCAGTAGGTTAGTTATTATTCGATAAGATGAAGTAATCGGATCTAGGATGGGTGCTATCGGATTTGATTGCGGTATATTTGGAAGGATAATATCAGAATTCGGCTTAGGAATTTGGCTATAGTTCTTGTTGAAGGAGAGAGAGCTCCACGGCTTGTTGATTTTCTAAATGGTTATGAGTTTCCGTGTGTTCTTTCATTGTCGGCAGTGTATGAAGGATTTAGAGTGAGATTTTATTAGATATGAGGTTTATTACTGGCATTTGGGTTGTTCTGAGCAGTTATTGTGATCGGAGATTATTGCTATAAGTATTTGAGTTATGAGGTATATCATGCGATTGTGTTTTGATTAAGGTTATGGCTTGATACAGTTGTTCAGACTTATACAGTGTGTAGGTTTCAGATCTTATAAGAAATTTCAAATGAGTGAAAATTAGATTCTAAGGCTTGTGGGCTTGGTTGAATTGAGAAATTTCACTTATGTTGTGTTATCGCACCTATATTGGATAGGGCCCCGAGTATGTGCAGGGTAAGGTTATGCGGTGGTTTGATGATTTTGAGAACAATTTTTTGCATGTTCGTGGACGAACGTATGTTTAAGTGAGCGAGTATGTAACGACCTGGCCGATCGTTTTGAGTATCTGCACTTTGCTTGGTAGTTTGAGGGAACGATTAGTTCCTTATGATGTATTGTGATTTATGTGAATCGTCAATTTTGGGGTTTCAGGTTATTCGGAATCAGTTTGGAAGAATGAGTTCGTCGTGGGAGCTTTAAGTTGAAAGAGTTGACCAAGTTTGGCTTTTCGAAAATTTGACCCAAGATGTGAATTTTGATGGTTTTGTTAGCTTATTTAGGTGATTTTGGACTTAGGAGCGGTCCGAAATGAGATTTGGAGGGTTGTAGTAGAATTTGGCTTGAATTGGCGAAAGTTGGAAATTTGGCGATTTTGGTCGGTAGTGGAAAATTTGATATCGAGGTCGGAATGGATTTCTGGAAGTTGTACTAGGTTCGTAGTGTAATTTGTGACGTGTGTGCAAAGTTTGAGGTCATTCGAACGTGGCTTGGTAGTTTTCGACATCGTTTGCAGAGTTTGGAAGTTCTTAGGCTTGAATTTGAGGGTAATTTGGTGTTTTTGATGTTGTTTTGAGTGATTCGAAGGTTCGACTAAGTTCGTATGTTTATATGTGACTTGTTGGTATTATCGGTTGAGGTCCCGAGAGCCTCGAGTGTATTTTAGGTGGTTAACGGATTTGGTTTTGGAGTTGAGAGTTGTTGTTTTGCTGGTTTTTGAACTTTTGGTGTTTTTCCGCACTTGCGGATGGGGAGCCGCAGGTTCAAGGACACAGGCGCGGATGGGTAGATCACAAATGCGGAAAATGGGGGGCTGGAGCGCAGGTGTGAAAGATTTGACCGCACATGCGGGCGTAGGTGCGGAGGTTGAGGGGTTTAGTGAATTTCGCAGGTGAGATGGTTTGGGCCGCAGGTGCAGTACCGTAGGCGCGAGAAAATTGGCCACAGGTGCGGAAAGCCTGGGAAGAAAGTATATATTGCACACTTCGCGAATTTTGGTCCATCCTTCACCATTTTTAGTCGGTTTTGAAGCTTTTGGGAGTGATTTTGAAGAGGGATTCAAGGGATATCAGTGAGGTAAGTTGCTTGAGCCCTAATACTCGTATTGATGGTGATTTTCCGTTGTTTAATCATGTAATTAGTGGAAATTAGGGGTGATATTCAGGGGCTAGGGCTTGAGATTTTGAAGAGTTTGATGTGAGAATTTTAGGGGTCAAACGGTGTTGGATTTTGATAAATTTGGTATGGTTAGGATCGTGAGTGAATAAGCTTTCTAGTTTTGTAATTTTTGTCGGGTTTCGAGACGTAGGCCCAGGGGCTGGGTCTGAGCCGATTTCGCGATTTTGGTCTAATTTGATAGTTTTTCTTGTGGAATTCATTCCATTAGTCTTTATTGATGGTATCGTACTGGTTGTTAATAGATTCAGAGCTTTTGGAGGCCGAGTCGAGGGACGAGAGCACTCGGAGTAGGATTTCTACGTTGTTAAGGTAAGTAACTCTTCTAAACTTAGTGTTGAGGGTATGAAACCTTGAGTTAGGTATTATGTGATTGGTATTAAGGTGACGCACATGCTAGGTGACGGGCGTGTGGGCGTGCACCCTGTGAAATGGGACCATATGGTTCCCATGGCCCAGTATAGTGGCCCTATTTTGTCGAGATCTGTGTTTTACCATTTGATAAAGTAATTGAGCTGTCAATTATGCTAGATTTCATGTTTAGACTTTATTCCAAAACTGTTGAGACCCATAGTGGTCGTTTCTTGCTGTTATATCACAGAATTCATTGATATTTGTACTCAGTCATGTTCATTCATCCATATCATATCTCAGTCTTAGTTGTTATCTATTGATACATCATATTCTTGTTGTTGGGCTAGTTTCATGATACTGTGAGCCCGTGAGCGAGACTGGAGAGATTGATGACTGAGTAAGGCCGGGGGCCTGGTTGTGAGGATAATGATACCATAGCACGTGAGTTGTCTATGTAGAACGTGATTTGTCCGTGCGGATCCAGGTATTGATAACATAGCACGTGAGTTGTCCGTGCAGCAGTTGAGTTGTCCGTGCGGATCCAGGTATTGATAATATGGCACAGGAGTTGTCTGTGTGTGGCGCTTGGGTTGTAGGAGCCCCTCCAGAACTGAACACCCCCAATGAGCGCAATCGACTATAAACGTTTGTGGATCGAGATACATGGCGTTTGCATGCACACATGACATACATGCATTTGCATGCATGCATACATACATGCATAGAGATGCATTTTTCCTCATGTTATTTAGTATCGCGTCATCCATGGCTTATTATACACATTGACGTGTGGGCTCATAGATGTATTTTATACTTGTTATTTGAAAAGAAAATGAAACAACTTACTTATTGCTGAAAAGATTTTTGGGAAAAATCACAGTTTTCAAACTTACCTGTGTTTCGGCATTTGTGGCAAAAGATTTGAGTTCTCACTAAGATATTTGAAAAGCATGCCTATTTTTTGTAACTGTGAGCGAGTTGAGAATTTTACTTCTGAGATAGTTTTTTTATTACTTGTATTACGTTGTTGCGAATTGTTGTAGAATACTGGTATTGGACCCGACCTAGTGTTAGCTCGTCACTGCTTTCAACCTAAGGTTAGGTTTGTTACGTACTCAGTACATGGGTCGATTGTACTGATACTACACTTCTGCACATTGCGTGCAGATGTCGGTTGTTGTTGTTGCTGTGCTCGGTGGTTGCAGGACTTGAAGATGTACCGGCGTCCCTGTTGTAGCTGCCTCCTTGTTCGGGGTAGACTTAGATTATAAAAACTCTGTTTATGTACTCTCCAAACAGACTGTGTATATATTTAATTTTTGCTTTGTAAACACTATTCGTAGAAGCTCATGATTTGTACTACCAGTTCTTGGAAAATGTATAAAATTTCATAAATTACTTTCATTTAATTATCTTGTTAATATAATTGAAATTGGATGATTAATAGTTGGCTTACCTAGCGGGTTGGGTTAGATGCCATCATGACTAGTGGATTTTGGGTCATGACAGTTGCGCGCCAAAGATGCACGATACAACTTAAAAAAGGCCAATTATACAGAAAATACTTTCAAGGCTCGATGGCCCGATGCTTAGGAGCATCAGAAGCCAACTATGTCATGAGAGAAGTTCAAGAAGGGATATACGACAACCACTTGGGCGCAGATTCTTTGGTGCTGAAATTAGTCCGGGAAGGATATGGAACAAGATTCCAAAGACTTCGTACGAAGATATGATGGTACGTGGCCACCAAAGAAGGGGGCACGTAGAATCTAAGCTGGGAGTACGAATGTCTCGACCCAATTTTCCATCTGTTGGGTATCGTGATGGCACCTAATCTCAAGGACTAGGTAAGCCTAATATTCATGGAATAACAACAATGATAAATAAATAAAAAAATCTAATATTTTTCTGAAATGAAGAATTCTTTATACAGTGCATATTCCCAAAACCCGGTAGTACAACTCATAAGCTCTATAAAGTTTACTACAACTTCTAAATACAACTGTTCGGAAGTAAGTAAAACAATGTAAATACATAATAGGAAGGTGACTCCGAAGCATGCGAACGCGACAACAGGTTTACCTTGAGTCTCCTCAGCAAGAACCTGCACAATTACTAACAATCAATACCTGGATCTACACAAAAAAGTGCAGAAGTGTAGAATGAGCACACCACATCGGTGCCCAGTAAGTATCCAGACTAACCTCGGTAAAGTAGTGACGAGGACTAGTCAAGACACCCACTGGTCTAATAAATTAACAGGCATAAATATAGGAATGACAGGGCATGACACCTATCTAATGACTACACAATATAGTTAACAATATAACAACTACAATGCGGAGGAAAATACAACAATTAACGACGGAACATCATAATAATACACAGAATGGATGGACGGGAATGCAGCCCAAGTCCGGAAATCACATCACAATAAGTAAAAGTAGTAACTCAACACTGCATTAGTCTCCACGCCAGGCTTAACCACAAATACCTTTAAAATGGTCAAATCTCCGAGTGTAAACTTTCACCCGCAAGTTTCTATAGTGAAAGCTTTAAGGAAATATCCTTTTTAAAGGGAAATTATTTTGAAATATAATTTTTCCAAGAGATGTCTCTCAAAGAAAGTTTTCTTCAAGATAAAAACCTTACAAGTATATTTTTCCAAGGAAAGTGTTCTTTAAACATAGTTTTCTTCAACATAAACATTTTTCAAATATTCTTTTCAAAAGGGATATCCTTCAACATAGTTTTATTTAACATAAACATTTTCAAATATTCTTTTCTGAAGGGGTATCATTCGACATAGTTTTATTTAAGATAATTGTTTTTCAAATTGGACTTTCCAAATAATTGCCTTTCAAACATAATTCCTTTGATAAAATCTACCGGGTTCCCGTCCCATAGTTCTGAATTTATCATAAAATATAGAGGATCTCCCGGAATATGTCTGTAGTCCCAAAACAATATGCAGTGCTGGGGGATCTCCCGGAATACGACTGTAGTCTCAAAGTAGATATGCAGTGCTGGAGGATCTCCCGGAATACGTCCATAGTCCCAAAATAAATATGCAGTGTCGGGGGATCTCCCGGAATACGTCTGTAGTCCCAAAGAAAATATGCAGTACAAGGGATCTCCCAAAATACGTTTGTAGTCCCCAATTTAGATATGCAGTACAGGGGGGATCTCCTAGAATACGTCCCTAGTCCTCAATTTAAATATGCAGTACAGGGGGAATCTCTCAGAGTACGTCTGTAGTCCCCAATTTAAATATGCAGTACATGGGTATCTCCCAGAATACATTCGTAGTCCCCAATTTAAATATGCAGTACAGGGGGATCTCCCAGATTACGTCTGTAGTCCCCAATTTAAATATGATGTGCAACAACAAAGACAACAATTATAGCTCGGCAGAAAACTCGTACATCACCACATCAAATACAAAGCAATCATGACAATGACACAAGGTACGGCGAATAAATCAATGCAAGAACTTCAACTCACAAAGAAACAGTAGAACATCATTCACAAGGAATACTCACAGTAAAGAATACTAAGTGTAAAGAGAACAGCTTGACCATGGAAAAACAGACAAGCAACGAATCCACAAATTCAAGTCAACAATGAGAAAACAACACAAGTCAAATAATTCCAAGTAAGGACAAGTCGACTAAGATATAAGTTATCTAAACCCCTTATGAGGTTGAGCAATTATGAGGGATATTCAACGATTCAATTAATTATAGGTAGTTTATGAAAGTATAGCATGATGATAGAGAGGTAAAACTTGTGGTTAAGTCAAACAGGGTCAAGTAGGCGGTAAGGGTAAATACTAAAGCAATTTTCTCTAATCAAAGCATGTCGAGGTGAAACTAGAAAATAAGAACTCAAACATATCAAGAACAACTTCATACGAGGTGAATATAACCTTCTACAAATAAGTCCGAGCACACACTCGTCACCTCGCGTACACGGACAAAAACAATATAGAAGACTCAAATCCTAAGCGGTAATTCCCCCACACAAGGTTAGGCAAGATACTTACCTCAAACGCGCAAATCAAACTTGAAATCACGTTCTTTCCACGAGTATCCGACTCCAAATGGCCCAAATATAATCAAATCAAAAGAATCGTGTAAATATTACTACAAGCAACTAGTTTAACTAATAAATTCGACGCTAAGACGCGAATTTAGGAAAATCATCCAAAAAGTACCTCGGGCCCACGTCTCGAAATCGAGTAAAATTTACAAATTATGAACACTCGAACAAAAATCATCAAAATGCGACGTCAAAATCTCACTCAAATCTGGGATTTTCAATTGGGGAACTTTTTCTCCCATTTCCAAACTTTTACTCTCAAATTCCTTGATTAGATTGAAGAACTTACTATAGATTGATGAAATACAAAGGAAATAGGATTAGGAATCGTTACCTGCAGATGTCCTCTTCAAATCCACTCAAAATCGCCTATTCCCGAGCCCCAAATCAATTTTAGAAGTTATGAACTCAAATCCTCGATTTTTTTCTTATTTCTGCGCAGCACTGCTCGCACCTGTGGTACTGATTTTGGGCCTGTCTGTGGAAATCTCTAATCTCCTCAAGCTCCGCATCTGCGGCACATTCTTCGCAGATGCATTTCCGCTTCTGCGGTCCATGAGACTCACCTACGACCACTGACCCCTAAGCCTAAAACCGCACATGCGACTCCTCCTCTCGCTTATGTGGAATCGCACCTGCGGTCCCACATCCGCATGTGCATAAATGACAGGTTCAGCAACCAGCAATAGCCTAAGTCAAAAATCCTTCCCGTTGAGCATTCGAAACACACCCGAGGCCCCCGAGACCTCAACCAAAACCACCAACCAGTCCCATAACCTCATTCGAACCTGGTCGAGCCTTCAAACCACATCACATAACACCAAAAACGAGGATTAAACATGAATTCAAGCCTAAGAACTAAGCATTCTTTCCAAATTTACAAACGATACCGAAACACGTTAAAGCTAGTTCGAATGACCTCAAATTTGACACACAGGTCAAAAATGACATTACGAACCTACAGCAACTTCTGAAATTCCGTTCCGGTCTTGATATCAAAATTTCACCTATTGGTCGAAATCGTCGAAAATCTAACTTTCGCCAATTCAAGCCTAAATCTACCACAGACCTCGAAAACACATTCTGGACGCGCTCCTCAACCAAAAATCACCATACGAAGCTGCTGACATCATCCATAACTCGTTCCGGAGCTGTTTACATAAAAAGTCAAATTCCGGTCAAAACTTCACCGTTTAAGCTTCCAAAACAATAGCCCTTCTTCCAGTTCGACTTTGAATCATCCGGTAACTGAATCCAACCATGCACGCAGGTCGATATACACAATAGGAAGATGTTCAAGACCTTATGCCGCTGAACGGAGCTTAAATTCTCAAAACGACCGGTCGGGTCGTTACATTCTGCCTCTCTTAAAACAAACATTCGTCCTCGAATGTGCCAAGATTTACCTCGAACTCATCCAATCACTGAATGCACCCTTCCAACACGCACCCGCGGGTGATCCCACTTCGCCCCAAGCTACATAAGACTGACGACACCATAACAACTGTAATTTAGCCTTCCTACCAACACCGATAAGCCTCATACCCCAATTTCTCACATTCTCCCTACTACAAAAAGGCCCGACTCTAAATCCATATCCGGTATCAACCTCAACCATATGCATCAAATCATGCCTACACCCATAAGGTACGACCACACAACACAACGCACCACACATAGGCCTTTAATAACACTTCTTATTAGAATAGCTGCCCGAAATCAACTCAACACCGACAATTAGCCTCATATCCGATAGAACTCTATTCCAAACCTCCATCACATTGATAATAATTCAAGAAACAAGAAGACCTCATAACTTTGACACCCGAATCACCAAGCCACAACTAACACCACCGGGCACACACCCCACAGGATAAAACTCAAGGAGCATAGAACGAAAGTGACTGAATATGAAAGGAGGAACACATAAGGAAACTACCAAACAAGCCCGACAGGCACAACTCTCTATCAATGCTAACCTACAAAACAATACAACAAGGAAAGAATTAAAGCACATGAATAATCGGAAGGATCCCATCCTAGTATAACTTCTATCACGGCACACCACCCGGTTCAACACTTCAAATCACATGAAATCACGAGGGTCTCGCCCTTAACTCTAAACCACAAATAGGATATATACCCTGCCAACTGGAACTTTTCACTAGATCACTTCCTTTAATAAAATTAAAACACATGCTGGCTCCCACACTGATGGAGCATAAGAATCACAGCTCCTAACCATTATACTCATGAATCACCCCAAGCCTACCGTACTGGACAACATGAATTTACTACTAGTCTCATATCTCTCAGTAATGAATAGAAACGAACGATAGACATGGGATACCACTCACAGAATCTCCCAACAGGAGCAAACACAAAAATAGAGTGCAAAGCATGAAACTCACTCATAAACGAAACAACAAATGAGGAAACTCATCCCGGCCAGCAGAGCTATAATGAAATACAAATGGTTCCCCTCTGTAACAAATCAAAACATAAATGTACGATAACATCTGGCATAACAGCCTCCTGCCTACTATACGAGACATATCAACAGACCGGGCGTCCCCCTCATGGGAGCCCTCTACTCACCTGAATGCCCTGTTGTAACACATCTTCCCGGAGCCTGGGGCAGTCTCTCACCCTGTGACTGGTATCTCCACACTCAAAACAACCTCTCTGCTGGTGTGGCTGTGGAAACTGTGCGATACTAGCACTCGGAGACCCACGAGTACCGGGAACCCCATGCGAAGCCGGTAATGCAAACTTAACTGGCTGACCCACAAAACCTCTACCGTTTTGCACCCTGCCTCCAAAATAAGAACCAACAGATCTCTCTCCGATCTACGAGGCCTCCTCGCCTCCCTGGACCCTCTCTCCTGATCTCATCTGTCCTCTCACTCCCGGTCCCACATGCCCTCTAACCGGCGAGCGATCCCTACCACCTGCTGAAATGAAACATATGACTCCAACTCTCGAGCCATGTTGAACCTAATATCATGCATGAGCCCTTCAATGAATCTACAGACTCTCTCTTTAACTGTAGCGACTAAGGCAAGTGTATGTCTGGCCAATCACTGAATCTAATGGCATAATCTAATACTGACTTAGTGCCCTGGCGCAGCTGCTCAAAATACGTGCTCCATGCATCCCGAAGGGACTGAGGTACAAACTCTATCAAGAACGTCTCTGAAAATTGACCCCATGTAAGTGAAGCTGACTCAGTCGGGCTACCTGACTCAGGTGGCCGCCACCACTGATAAGTCGCTCCCTGAAGCTGGAACGTAGTAAAAATAACCCCACTCGCCTCAACAATATCCAAAGTGCGGAGGATGTTATGGCACTCCTCCAGAAAACCATGTGCACTCTCTGAAGCAATTCCTCCGAATGTAGGAGGGTTATATCTCTTGAACCTTGCAAGTCTAAGTTGCTCTCCCTACGATGTTGTTGCTCTGACCATAAGCTGAATTGGAACCCCAGGTTGTGTCATCATGACACCTGGAACCTGACAAACGTGAACTCGCTGCTCTGGAGTGTGGACGATGGGAGTCTGGGCTCCTCCCCCGGTCGGTGAAGTAACTGTAGTACTCGGAACAAATCCCGAAACATACATAGCATAGTCCAAGCGAACCCACTTAAAATCTTTACTGAACTATGATCGGCCATCATATTAGCAAATAAACGTATTCCTGAGCTTAATGCTCGAAAAGAATAAGGGATTAGCTCAAGGAGTACTAAAAAAGGTGTCTGAGAGCCAATGTACCAAACATGCTCAGGAATTGTGCTAAAGCCTCCTGAAGTCTGGGGGTAACAACAGGCGCCTCCGGTGCCTGCCCCCTAACTGGAACTGCTAGCGGCTCCTCAACGGATGCTATGGTAGGTGTCCTAACTGCGGCACGTGCTCCTCGTCGACCTTTGCCCCTAGTGACATCTTCCCCGAGGTAACGTCATCCGGAACCGCAGCTCGTGTCCTCACCATCAGTGAGAGAATGGAATGATAGTTTCAAACTTCGAGATCAATGAATTCACACGATAGGAATGAAGAAAGTGGAATTGTCCTAATAGTTCCGTAGCCTCTCGAAGATAAGTACAGACATCTCTCTACCGATCCGCAAGACTCTACTAAACTCGCTTATGACTCGTAGCACCTATGAACCCAGAGCTTTGATACCAACTTGTCCCGATCCAGTTTTCTCTCTGTTGGGTATCGTGATGGAACCTAGTCTCAAGGACTAGGTATGACTAATATTCATGGAATAACAAAAATGATAAATAAAAAAAATCTAATATTTTTCTGAAATGAAGAATTTTGTATACAATGCATATTCCCAAAACCCAGTAGTACCCAGTAGTACAAGTCATAAGCTCTATAAAGTTTACTACAACTTCTAAATACAATTGTTCGGAAGTAAGTAAAACAGTATAAATATAGAATAGGAAGGTGACTATGAAGTCTGCGAACGCGACGACAGTTTTACCTTGAGTCTCCTCAGCAAGAACCTGCACATCTACTAACGATCGATACATGGATTTGTGCAAAAATGTGCAGAAGTATAGAATGAGCACACCACAGCGGTGCCTAGTTAGTATCAAGACTAACCTCGGTGAAGTAGTGACGAGGACTAGTCAAGACACCCACTGGTCTAATAAATTAACAGGCATAAATATAGGAATGACAGGGCATGACACCTATCTAATGACTACACAATATAGTTAACAACAACAACTACAATGCGGAGGAAAATACAGCAATTAACGACGGAACATCATAATAATACGCAGAATGGATGGACGGGAACATAGCCCAAGTCCGTAAATCACATCACAATAAGGACAAGTAGTAACTCAACACTGCATTAGTCTCCACATCAGGCCTTAGCCACAAATATCATTAAAATGGTCAAATCTCCAAGTGTAAACTTTCACCCGCAAGTTTCTATATTGAAAGCTTTAAGGAAATATCCTTTTAAAAGGGAAATTCTTTTGAAATATAATTTTCCCAAGAGATGTCTCTCAGACATAGTTTTCTTCAAGATAAAAACTTTTCAAGTATATTTTTCCAAATAAAGTGTCATTTAAACATAGTTTTCTTCAACATAAACATTTTTCAAATATTTTTTTCAAAAGGGATATCCTTCAACATACTTTTATTTAACATAAACATTTTCAAATATTCTTTTCCGAAGGGGTATCCTTCGACATAGTTTTATTCAAGATAATTATTTTTCAAATTGGACTTTCTAAATAATTGTCTTTTAAACATAATTCCTTTGATAAAATCTACCGGGATCCCGTCCCGTAGTTCCGAATTTATCACACAATACAGAGGATCTCCCAGAATACGTCTGTAGTCCCAAAAAACTATGCAGTGCTAGGGGATCTCCCGGAATACGTCTGTAGTCTTAAAGTAAATATACAGTGTTGCGGGATCTCTCGAAATACATCTGTACTCCCAAAATAAATATGCAGTGTCGGGGATCTCCCGGAATACGTCCGTAGTCCCCAATTTAAATATGCAGTACAGGGGGAATCTCCCATAATACATCTGTAGTCCCCAATTTAATTACGCAGTACAAGGAGATCTCCCAGAATACGTCTGTAGTCCCCAATTTGAATATGCAGTACAGGAGGGATCTCCCAAAATACGTCTGTAGTCTCTAATTTAAATATGAAGTACAGGGGGATCTCCCAGAATACGTCTGTAGTCCCCAATTTAAATATGCAATACAACAACCAAACACAACAATTATAGCACGGCAGAAAACTCGTACATCACCATATCAAATACAAGGCAATCATGAAAATGACACAAGGTACAACGAATAAATCAATGCAAGAACTTCAACTCAGAAAGAAACAATAGAATATCATTCACAAGGAAACTCACGGTAAAGAATACTAAGTGTAATGAGAACAACTTAACCAGGGAAGAACAGACAAGCAACAAATCCACGAATTCAAGTCAACAATGAGAAGACAACACAAGTCAAATAATTCCAAGTAAGGACAATTCGGCTAAGATATAAGTTATCTAAACCCCTTATGAGGTTGAGAAATTATGAGTGATATTCAACGATTAAATTAATTATAGGTAGTTTATGAAAATATAGCATGATGATAGAGAGATAAAACATGTGGTTAAGTCAAACAGGGTCAAGTAGGCGGTAAGGGTAAATCCTAAAGCAATTATATCTAATCGAAGCATGTCGAGGTGAAACTAGAAAATAAGAACTCAAGATATCAAGAACAACTTCATACGAGGTGAATATAAGGACCTAAGAACCCTAAAGGTCAACCTTCTACAAATAAGTCCGAGCACACACTTGTCACCTCGCGTACACGGACAAAAATTAACATAGAAGACTCAAATCTTAAGGGGCAATTCCCCCATACAAGGTTAGGCAAGATACTTACCTCAAACGCTCAAATAAAACTTGAAATATTCCACGAGTATCCGACTTCAAATAACCCAACCCCTTTTCTATTGTTCGGTTCATTTAATTTAAACCCAAAACCCTATCCAAACACCTCCAACTTAAAACACATCTAAACCTAAAAATACTAAAGATCAACGTTATGCCTTCAGCTAACAACATTCTCTAATTTAATTTTCTATTCCCTTTTTACTCTTCATCATCCATGACTGCCACACCACCTCCATCCCAACTTCCACCTCCATCATTCCCTTCATTTTCGTCACAACTAGGCTCCGTTTTAAAAAAAAATCAAATTTTAACTTCTCCCCAAAATAAATTGTTTCGGACGACAAAAAAGAAACCAAAAAGTAGTAGCAGTCACCATTTTCGAATAGATAGGCTCTCCCTAAAGCAGCAAATAATCTTTGAGTTACCTTAGAGCTCATCCAATAGTAATCTTCATTCATGAGCGTAGTGGATTGAGAAACCTCGGATAATTTCAAATACCATTAACAGAAGAAATTGAGTACTCTATTTTTTAGATATTGCAAAATTAATTTTCTGCAAAGCTTTTATTAATGGTGTTTGTTACTTCTTCATAATTATTCTTTTTTAACTACCACTAATGCTTACAAGATTGTGATTTATCAAAAACAAAACAAAAAATTGAATTTGAAATGGCAGAAGGATGAAAGATAAAATTGAAAAAAAAATCGTCCACTTCAACAATGAACCAAAACAAAAAAGAGAAAAGATTTTTGTATATGAATCTATGAAAAGAAAAAATAAAGGAAGGAGGTAGCATAGAAAGGAAAAGGACAATCTATTTTTCAGACGTGGTTATGAAAAAATGGAAAAGTTGTATCGAGGAAGATGACTATTAAAAAGATTTCTTTTAGAAGAAATAATTTAAAATTTTAAAAGTAAAAAAAACTGGATTTTTACTTTAATTCAGAAATGAAATGGTATTGGCTCTCTTTTTAGGTTTAGATGTGTTTTAGGCTAGGGGTGTTCGGATTGGGTTTTGGGTTTAAATTAAATGAACCGGGCAATAGAAAAGGGGTTGGCTTATTTGAATTTGGTGAAGCCATGTGGCACTCTGTCAAATTGAGGGGTATTTTTGAATGATAGTATGACGGTAGGGATTTATATAGCCAAATAGTATAACAGGAGTAATTTTAAACTATTTTTGAAAGTACAAAGACATATTTGACCCTTTTTCCGTTGATCTAATCATTATTGTGCCTAGAAACCCTATTCCCGGACTCATCAAACCTGTCATTTCGTCTGCATTTTGAGCTAAGTATTTTGCATTCAATCGGTTAATTCGTCACTTTTTGGATCAAATTAATTTATTTATCTAGAAAATACGAACAAATTCAACTGAACCGTTTCTCTGGTAAACAATAATAATTGTCACATCACAAAAACAATTCTCATATATATTTGTCGTTGGTCCATATCCGTAGAGGAATTAACGGATAATGCAAACTTCGAAAGCATTCAACAAAAGCAAGATTGTGAAGGGAAGATATGTCTTTCAGTGAGAAATGACGTTATTCGCGCAGAGTGTCACGACCCAAATTTCCAACCTTAGGGATCGTGATGGCGCCTGACACCACACTTGTTAGGCAGGACAATGTTAGAACTTGATTAGCCATTTTCCTTTGAATATTTACTTAAACACAATGAGACAATTTAAAATAAACTAAATCTAATAATTTCCAAAGAATAACTTCACGAATAAAATAGTAAGCGAATAATTAAATCGAGCCACAAACTAACTATATAGCTATAAGACTACCTCAGGATCTGGTGTCACAATTCACGAACCACTAAGAATACTACAAATAACGGGTTGAAAGAATTATGTATCTGTTTTTGAATGTAATAAAATAGTGTCTATAAAATTAAGAGAAGACGCTAGGAATCTGCGGACGCCAGCACATCTACCTCGTGTCTCTGAATGATGATGTCAGCTACTAAAATCTCCTAACCATGGCCGATACCTGCATCTGCATAAAAAAGAGTACAAAGTATAGTATCAGTACAACCGACCTCATGTACTGAGTAAGTGTCGATCCTAACCTCGACGAAATAGTGACGAGGCTAAGGTGGGGTAATTATAACATAACCTGTGACAATATATATGATACAGCAAGATGGAAGTAATAATAAACTAAATAATCAGTAACTTGCAACAGTAAATAAAAATAACTCTGATAACTTTTCCAGATATCAGCTATAATCAAACCTTCTCAAAATTTCCAAGTTTCAATTTAAATCATGGTAAAATCAGAGTATGAAAACCTTTTTTAATAAAACAGGAAGTTTCCAAATCTTTATTTTTAAAAATCAATAAAACAGAAATATTCTCCCTTATCGCTCCTTATTGCGGCGCGTAACCCGCTCCCACCTGTCCACCCTTATTGCTCCTCCCTATATATATATCACCCTTATATCTCCTGTTGCGGCGTGCAACCCGATCCCACATGTCCACCCTTATCACTCCTTGTTGCGGCGTGCAACCCGCTCCTATCAGACAATCACATCACTTTATTTATACAAATTTTCACAAATACAGGTCAAACCTTTCACAATATTTTTGTCTCAACAATTTAAACAGAAAGTTGTACAACTCATGAACTTCATAAATTATCATTTCACAATGAAACTAACCGGAATATATATGCTTCGTAAAACAGTATCATCCAATTCAATCTTTATGTATCACAATGAAATCAATGGAACAACTAACACTTCCAAAATACTTGGAACAATACTTAACAACAAGTCGACGAGAATAATGAGAAATGGAGGTATCAATAATCATAAACCAATTTAAGCCAGGAATCAAATAAATTGAAAATAAGGAAGGGATCATGTTCAACAAATAATTTGGTGGTGCATAGATACTCGTCACCTCACCTATACACCACACACATACAAATTCACATAGTATTTAAGTTGGGGATTCTTATTCCCTCAAGTCAAGGTTAAACCAAGCACTTACCTCAAATTCGCAAGCCACTCACTGCTCAATTACCGATTTTCCTTTCGAATTTGCCTCTAAACCACTCGAATCTTATCATAATTAGTTTAATATCATTAATTTATGCTAAAGGAATTAAATTTACTGAAAAATTATTATTGTTCTAAGTTTTCTAAAAAAAGTTAAAAACCGACCCCGGGCACGCTTGGTCCAAACTCGGGGTTCGGATCAAATTCCGTTTACCCATTCACCCCCGAGCCCGAATATGTAATTAGTTTTGAAATCCGACCCCAATTCGAGGTCCAAAATTCTCTAATTCTACCCAAACCCCAAATTTCTAAATGAAAATTCTTGATTTTTGATTGAAAAGTGATTAAAAACATTGGGTAATCGAAAGAGACAAGTTTAAAATTGTTTACCAACACATTGGGGATGAACTTGTGTGAAGAAAATCGCCTCTAGGTCTTTTTAGTTCTAAAATATGGAGAAAATAGGTTCTGTCCATTTTTAAAATCTGTTTTATATCGCTGGACAGGCCTTCATCGCGTTAGAGATGGGCCTGTCGCGTTCACGGAGAGTACTGGCCCAAAGGCCTTCACGTTCGCACTGATGAGAACGCGTTCGCGAAGCTTTGCGACTTATGACCATCGCAATCGCGGCCCATTTGTCCCGTTCGCGTGGAACAATTCGAGCCCCCTCCCCCAGGCCCACTTACTCATCGTGTTCGCGTAAGTCAGCACGCGTTCGCGAAGGGTATCCCACCAATGCTTCGCGTTCACGGCCCAGACTACGCGTTCGCGAAGAAAAAAATGTCCCCCAGTAAATTTTACACTACGCGATCGCGGGGAAGCTTCGCGATTGCGAAGCACAAAACCACTGGGCACCAATACCAGCACAAAACCACTGGGCACCAATAAAACATCCTGAAGCCCACCTGAAACTCACCCGAGTCCTCGGGGATCTAAACCAAACATGCACGCAAGTCTAAAAATATTATACGGACTTACTTGTGCGATCAAATCATGAAAATAATATCTAAAACTATGAATTTAACCTCCAAACTCAAGATTTTTCTCATGAATGCTTAAATTGCACTATTTCTCGACCGGACGTCCGAATCACGTCAAATCGACTCCGATTCTTACCAAATTTCATAGTAAGGACTTAAATATCATAAAAACCCTATATTGATCTCCGGAACCAAAATACGGGCCAGATACCAATGGTTTCAAACATTAATTCATTTTCTTATTTCATTAAAAATCCAGCAAAATAATTTTCTTTAAAAATTGATTTCTAAGGCTAGGGACCTCGGACTTCAATTTCGGGCATACGCTCAAGTCCCATATTTTACTGCGAACCTCTCGGGATCGTCAGAACACAGATCCGGGTCCATTTACTCAAGATGTTGAACAAAGTCAACTAAAACCAAATTTTAAATTCCAAAAATTACCATTTCTCATATTTTCACATCAAAGCTTTCCGGTTTCACGCTCGAACTGCGTGCGCAAATCAAGGTAATTAAAATTAGTCTTTTTAAGGCTAATGAGCCTGGAATGGAGTCTTAATTCATAAACTGACCCTTTGGGTCATCACAATCTTCACCTCTAAAACAAATGTTCGTCCTTGAACGAACATAGAAAATTACCTGAACTGGCAAACAAGTGTGGATATCTACTATGCATGTCCGACTCAGACTCCCAAGTAGTTGCCTCAATGGGCTAACCCTTCCACTGCACTCGAACTGAAGGATAACTCTTTTGACCTTAACTGACGAACTTGCCGGTCTAAAATCACTACTGGATCTTCCTTATAAGTTAAATCTTTGTCCAATTGGACAGAGCTGAAATCTAACACGTGGGACGGGTCACCATGATATTTCCAGAGCATAGACACATGAAATACCGGATGAACTGAGGATAACCCTGGAGGCAACGCAAGTCTATAAGCTACCCCCCCCCACTCTATCAAGAATCTCAAATGGCCCGATATACCAAGGGCTCAACTTACCCTTCTTCCCAAATCTCATAACACCCTTCATGGGCGATACCCGAAGTAATACCCTCTCTCCAACCATGAATGCCACATCACGAACCTTACAATCAGCATAACTCTTTTTCCTGTACTGAGCTGCACGAAGTCGATTATGTATAATCTTGACCTTATCTAAGGCCTCTTGAACTAAGTCTGTAACCAATAACCGAGTCTCTCTCGGCTCAAACCATCCAACTGGCGACCTGCACCGTCTACCATATAATGCCTCATAGGGATCAATCTGAATGCTCGACTGGTAGCTATTATTATAGGAAAACTCCGCTAACGTCAAGAATTGATCCCAAGAACCTCCAAAGTCAATAACACAAGCGCTGGAGCATATCCTCTAGAATATGAATAGTACACTCAGATTGCCCGTCCGTCTGAGGATGAAATGTTGTGCTAAACTCAACTCGGGTACCCAAATCTTGCTGAACTGCCCACCAAAAGTGCGAGGTAAACTGCGTACCTCGATAAGAAATGATAGAAACGGGAACACCGTGAAGGCGAACAATCTCTCGAATATATACCTCTGCCAATCGCTTCGAAGTATAAGTACTTTACACTGGAATGAAATGTGCTGATTTAGTCAGCCTATCCACAATAACCCAAACAGCGTCGAACTTCCTCTGAGTCCGTGGGAGGCCAACAACAAAGTCCATAGTGATACGTTCCCACTTCCACTCAGGAATATCTATCTGCTAAAGCAAACCACCAGGTCTATGATGCTCATATTTCACCTGTTGGAAATTCAAGCAACGAGCCACATAAGCAACAATTTCATTTTTCATCCTCCGCCACCAGTAGTGTTGTCGCAGGTCTTGATACATCTTGGCAGCACCCGAGTGAATAAAACACTTAGAACTGTGAACTTCTTCAAGAATCAACTCATGAAGGACATCAACATTGGGCACACATATATGACCCTGCATCCTCAACACACCGTCGACTCCAACCGTAAACTTCTTGGCATCACCGTGCCGAACTGTGTCCCTAAGGATCATCAAATGCGGGTCATCATCCTGTCGATCTCTGATATGCTCAAATAAGGAAGATCGAGCGAATGTACAAGCTAAAACACGGCTGGGCGAAATATCCAATCTCACGAACTGATTTTCCAAAGTTTGAATGTCTGAAGCTAACGGTCTCTCACCGACTGGAATAAATGCAAGGATACCCATACTCACTGCCTTCCTACTCAATGTATCGGCCACCATATTGGCCTTCCCTAGATGATACAATATAGTGACATCATAATGTTTCAATAACTCTATCCATCTCTTTTTTCTCAAATTAAGATCCTTTTGCTTGAACAAGTACTGGAGGCTACGATGATCCGTGTAAACCTCACATGGCATGCCATAAAGATAGTGCCTCCATATTTTCAATGCGTGAAAAATGGCGGCCAACTCCAAGTCATGAACAGGATAATTCTTCTCATGAACTTTCAACTGCCGAGACGCATAGGCAATCACCCTGCCATCCTGCATCAATACTGCTCCCAGCCCAACACGGGAAGCATCACAATATACTATAAAAGATCCTGAACCTGATGGCAACACCAACACCGGTGCTGAAGTCAAGGTTGTCTTGAGCTTCTGAAAGCACGCCTCACACTCATCCGACCATTTAAATGGAGCACCTTTTTGAGTTAAGTTGGTCATTGGGGCTGCTATAGATGATAACCCCTCCACAAAACGACGGTAATAGCATGTCAAACCCAAGAAGCTCCTGATTTTTGTGGCGTTACTGGGTCTAGGCTAGTTCTTGACTGCCTCTATCTTCTTAGGATCTACCTGAATACCCTCTACTGATACGATGTGACCCAAGAAAGCTACTGAATTCAACCAGAACTCGAACTTTGAAAATTTAGCATACAACGGACTATCTCTCAAAGTCTGAAGCGCTATCCGGAGGTGCTGCTCATGTTCCTCCTGACTGCAGGAGTATATTAGAATATCATCAATAAACACGATTACGAAGGAATACGGATAAGGCTTGAAAACCCGATTCATCAAGTCCATAAATGTTGTTAGGGCATTATTTAAGACAAAAGACATCACCAGAAATTCATAGTGCCCGTATCTCGTCCGAAAGGCTGTCTTAGGGACCTCGGATGCTCTAATCTTAAACTGATGGTAGCCCAATCTCAGATCAATTTTTTAAAACACCCTGGCACCCTCAAGCTGATCAAACAAATCATTAATCCTCGGCAACGGATACTTATTCTTGATATTAACTTTATTCAATTGTCAGTAATCTATACACATCCTCATAGATCCATCCTTCTTCTTTATGAACAGAACCGGTGCACCCTAGAGCGAGACACTAGGTCGAGTGAAACCCTTATCAAGCAAGTCTTGCAATTGCTCTTTCAATTCTTAACTCTGGTGGGGTCATCCGGTATGGAGGGATAGAAATAGGCTGAGTGCCCGGAGCTATATCAATGCAAAAATCAATATCCCTGTCGGGTGGCATCCCCGGCAGGTCTACCGGAAACACCTCGGGAAACTCACAAACAATAGGCACCAAATCTATCGAAGAAACCTCGGCATTAGAATCACGAATATGAGCCAAATAAGCCAAACACCCCTTCTCAACACTATGATGGGAGAATGACCAGGAGTTCCTTTCCACTCCAATCGAGGCAACCATGGCGAAGCTAAAGTAACTGTCTTGGCGTGACAGTCCAAGATGGCATAATAAGGTGACAACCAATCCATGCCCAATATGACATCGAAATCGACCATGTCAAGAAGCAAAAGTTCTACAGTAGATTCAAGACCCTCAATAACGACCACACAAGAACGTTACTCAAGATCTACAACAATAGCATCCCCCACCAGCGTAGACACATAAACAGGGACACTCAAAGAATCGCGGGGAACAACCAAATACGAGGCAAAATAGGATGACACATAAGAATAAGTAGACCCCGGATAAAACAAAACTGAAGCATCTTTATTGCAAACTGAAATGGTACATTTGATAACAGCATCGGAGGACTCCGCCTTGGATATGGCTGGAAATGTATACAACCGGGGAGGGGCCCCATCACCCTGAACCGTGTCTCTGGGACGACCCTCGACAGGTGGACCTCCACCTCTAGCAGGCTGACCTCCACCTCTAACATTATGACCTCTACCTCTGAATACCTGACCTCTACCCCTGGCTGGTTGCAGGTGGTGCTGCAGCTGGTGCCGGAACTATAGCACGAGAATTTTGGTACTGAGGCTGATTACCCAAAAATTTCGGACAAGATCTCAAATGTGCCCATACTCTCCACACTCATAACACCCATCCTGATACTGAGGCTGACCCTGACGAGCCAGCTGACCACGATAATAACTCTGAAAAGGAGGTGCTTTGATAGGGGCTGGCTGATTAGAATAAGGCAAGTAAGAGCCACGACTACCTGAGGCACCATGCTGAATTAAATGTCCTGGAAGAATGGCTTCTACCCTGAGTACCTCTGTCTCCATATGAGGTACCGCTTAATCCACCGGAATGGCGAGGCCTCTTGTCTGACCCTTGACCTCCCATCCCGAGAACCGTATCAACTCTCCTGGCCACATTGGCCGTATCCTGAATGAAATCTCAATCCCTGTATCCTTGTCCATCTGCAACCTGATGGGCTGGGCAAGGCCCTCAATAAATCTCCTAACCCTCTCTCTCTCTCTCTGTGGGCAATAAAATAATAGCATGTCGAGCCAAATCCACAAAACGATTCTCATATTGGGTAACTGTCATGCCCCCTGCTGAAGACGATCATACTGACGACGCTTCTCTTCTCTAGTAGTAATAGGCAAAAACTTCTCCAAAAAGAGGTGAGAAAACTTATCCCAATTCAAGGCAGGCGACCCAGCTGGTCTGGTCAACAAATAATCCCTCCACCATTTCTTGGTGGAACCAGTCATCTGAAATGCGGCGAAGTCGACCCCATTGGTCTCCAAAAGACTCATATTACGAAGAACCTCATGGCAGCTATCAAGATATTCTTGGGGATCCTCTGAAATAGCACAACTGAAATGAACAAGGAAAAGCTTGATGAACCTGTCCAATCTCCACAAAGCATCGGAGGACATGATTGTCCCCTCAACAAGCGGTGTTGTAGCAACGGACTGAACTACCCCAACTGGATTGGATGCCGGGGTTTGAACCTGAGGAGTAGTCTGATCAGGAGTGTGGGTAGAAGGAGTCTGGACCCCTACTCCAGCCTGAGATACGGCTGCTGCCACGGGGAGTGCACCAGTCTGGGTTACACTCTCCATAATGCCCACTAATCGGACCAAATCGTCCTGAAGCACCGGGGTAGCAATAAACCCCTCTGGGACCTGAACTGGTCCCGCTGGAACGGTCTGAGCTAGAGCTCCCTCATCAATCTCTATCTGAGGCTCCACAGTTGGGGCTGCTACCTGAGCAATGGGCTGAGTCCTGCCCTTGCCTCGGCCTCTACATGGCCTCGGCCTCTGCCCCTTGTAGGAGCTGCGGCTGCTGGAGGACCTGATTTTTGGTCAGCGAAAGAAGAAACACGTGTTATCGCCATCTGCAAGAGAACAGAAGAGTTCAATCAATATTTGAGACAACAAGAATCACACGACAGAGTAGAACGAAAATGAGTTTGTTCCTAACTTTGTAGCCTCTGAGAGATAAGTACAGACGTCTCCGTACTGATCCCTCAAACTCCATTAAGCTTGTTCGTGAATCGTGAGACCTAGGCAACTAGTGCTTTGATACCAACTTGTCACGACTCAAATTTCCAACCTTAGGGATCACGATGGCGCCTAACACCATACTTGTTAGACAAGCCAATGTTAGAACTTGATTAGACATTTTCTTTTGAATACTTACTTAAACACAATGAGACAATTTAAAATAAACTAAATCTAATAATTTCCAATGAATAACCTCACGAATAAAATAGTAAGCGAATAATTAAATCGAGCCACGAACTAACTATATAGCTATAAGACTACTCAGGGTCTGGTGTCACAATTCATGAACCACTAAGAATACTACAAATAATGGGCTGAAAGAATTATGTATCTGTTTTTTAATGTAATAAAACAATGTCTATAAAATTAAGAGAAGACTTCAGGAATCTGCGGACGCCAGCAGATCTACCTCATGTATCTGAATGATGATGTCAGCTACTAAAATCTCCTAACTCTAGCTGGTACCTGGATCTGCACAAAAAAGTGCAGAATGTAGTATCAGTACAACCGACCCCATGTACTGAGTAAGTGACGAGCCTAATCTCGACGAAGTAGTGGCGAGGCTAAGGCGGGGTAACTATAACATAACCTATGACAATATATATAATACATCAAGAAGGAAGTAATAATAAACTAAATAACCAGTAACTTGCAACAGTAAATAAAAACAACTCAGATAACTTTTCCAGATATCAGCTACAATCAAATCTTCTCAAAATTTCCAAGTTTCAATTTAAATCATGGTAAAATCAATGTATGAAAATATTTTATAATAAAACAGGGAGTTTCCAAATCTTTATTTTTAAAAATCAATAAAACATAAATATTCTTCCTTATCGCTCCTTGTTGTGGCGCGCAACCCGCTCCCACCTGTCCACCCTTATTGCTCCTCCCTATATATATCACCCTTATTTCTTCTGTTGCGGCGTGCAACCCGACCCCCCATGTCCACCCTTCTCACTCCTTGTTGTGGCATGCAACCCGCTCCCACCAGAAAATCACATCACTTTATTTATACAAATTTTCACAATTCAGGTCAAACCTTTCACAATATTTTTTTCTCAACAATTGTAAACAGAAAGTTGTACAACTCATGAACTTCATAAACTATCATTTCACAATGAAACCAACCGGAATATATATGCTTCGTAAAACAGTGTCATCTAATTCAATCTTTATGTATCACAATGAAACCAAGGGAACAATCAACATGTCCAAAATACTTGGAACAATACTTAACAACGAGTCGACGAGAATAATTAGACATGGAGGCATCAATGATCATAAAACAATTTAAGCCACGAATCAAATAAATTGGAAATAAGGAAGGGATCATGTTCAAAAAATAATTTGGTGGTGCATAGATATTCGTCACCTCACCTAACACCACACACATGCAAATTCACATAGCATTTAAGTTGGGGATTCCTACTCCCTCAAGTCAAGGTTAAACCAAGCACTTACCTCAAATTCGCAGGCCACTCACTGCTCAATTACCACTTTTCCTTTCGAATTTGGCTCTAACCCGCTTGAATCTAATCATAATTAGTTTAATATCATTAATTTATGCTAAAGAAACTAACTTTACTGAAAAATTATTATTTTCCTAAGATTTCTCAAAAAATGTTTAAAATCGACCCCGGGCCCGCTTGGTCCAAACTTGGGTTTCGGACCAAATTCTGTTTACCTATTCACCCCCGAGCCCGAATATGTAATTAGTTTCGAAATTCGACCCCAATTCGAGGTCAAAATTCTATTTTTACAAAATTCTCTAATTCTACCCAAATCCCCAATTTCTACCACGAAAATTCTTGATTTTTGATTGAAAAGTGATGAAAAACATTGGGTAATCGAAAGAGACAAGTTTAGAATTGTTTACCAACACTTTGGGGATGAACTTGTGTGAAGAAAATCGCCTCTAGGTCTTTTTAGTTCGAAAATATGGAGAAAATAGGTTCTGTCCATTTTTAAAATATGTTCTATATCGCTGGACAGGCCTTCATCGCGTTAGCGATGGCCCTGTCGCGTTCGCGGAGAGTACTGGCCCAAAGGCCTTCGCGTTCGCACTGATGAGAACGTGTTCGCGAAGCTTTGCGACTTATGGCCATCGCGATCGCGGCCCATTGGTCTCGTTCGCGTGGAAAAATTCGAACCCCCTCCCCCAAGCCCACTTACTCATCGTGTTCGCGTAAGTCAGCACGCGTTCGCGAAGGGTATCCCACCAATGCTTCACGTTCGCGGCCCAGACTACGCGCTCGCGAAGGACAAAATGTTCCCCAACAAATTTTACACTACGCGATCGCGGGGAAGCTTCGCGATCGCGAAGCACAAAACCACTGGGCACCAATAGCAGCAAAACAACAACATTTTATAAGTTCAAAACATCCCGAAGCCTACCTGAAACTCACCCGAGCCCTCGCAGCTCTAAACCAAACATGCACGCAAGTCTAAAAATATTGTGTGGACTTGCTCGTGCGATCAAATCGTGAAAATAACATCTAAAACTATGAATTTAACCTCCAAGCTCAAAATTTTTCTCAAGAATGCTTAAATTTCACTATTTTTCGACCGGACGTCCGAATCACGTCAAATCAACTCCGATTCTTACCAAATTTCACAGTTAAGACTTAAATATCATAACAAATCTGTATCAAGCTCCGGAACCAAAATACCGAGCCGATATCAACGGTTTCAAACATTAATTCATTTCTTTATTTCATTAAAAATCCAGCAAAACAATTTCTTTAAAAATTGATTTCTAAGGCTAGGGACCCCGAAATTCAATTCCGCAAGTCCCATATTTTACTGCGGACCTCCCGGGATCGTAGAAACACAGATTCGGGCCCGTTAACTCAAGATGTTGAACAAAGTCAACTAAAACCAAATTTTAAATTCCAAAAATTACTAGTTCTCATATTTTTTCACATCAAAGCTTTCCGGTTTTACGTCCGGACTGTGCACGCAAATCGAGGTAATTAAAATTAGCCTTTTTAAGGCTAATGAGCCTGGAATGGAGTCTTAATTCGTAAAATGACCCTTTGGGTAATCACACAGAGATTTTAACAGTATAAAATACACTAAATTAATAATACAAATATTTTTTATGCAGTCGGTATATATAAGTTAAACCCAATATGAAATGAGCTTCTAAAGAAGCAAACATTATGTTCCTCGTGCAAAGAGCTTCTAAAGAAGACAAATCACTAGCGTATGGTACTACATTGCAGGATAACAACTATTTCTATAAACAAATTAGATTGCTAGAAAAAAGAGGTGTAGAACATCACAAAATTGTCCATAGCGAGAGAATCAGAGACAATAACATCCTTGTATAGACAATTTTTTGTTCTGCACCTCCATAGTATGGTTCGATCGTGATCCCAAACTTGCAACTAGGCGTAGATGGATCCGACTTTGTGATTGTCCCAAGCCCTGAGAACTTGCAGGCGTCATCGAGCTGATTGTTTATCTGATAGTAGCTGTTGAATGCATATGAAACGTTTCCTCGCGCATCCAGGCCTCCACATGATGTCCCATATCCAAGGCTTGTGCAATCAGCTCGCGCACAAGCATAACTCACACTAGGCGCAATTTGGAGGTCATCAAGCTTAGCATCAGGCTTGAGCACACACCATTTTCTTTCCAAATACTTCACATTACTAGCTGGAACTAAAGATCCAGAATTTGTGGTGCCAAGGTTTAGTGAGTATTTTGGTCGCCCATCATAGGCGAATATTCCCCAGTGACGTTCGAAATTCCCAGGTTGGATACTTTTCGCATCCTCATCAATTAAACTAAACAGATAGGCATCAACAGCCCCAGGCCTCATAGGGGTGCCTTTTCCTTCTGATATATGAGTCATGAACCCTTGGTTGAAACGCTGCGCTAATTGTAAGTTAGCATCGTGGTCCCCATCTGTGGGCCAACCAATTTCTCCGACTATAATAGGTAAGTTCCCGAACCCATTCTTCTTTAAAGCCCACACGAGAGTGTCATGATTTGCATCAAACATGTTGGTGTAGATCGTCCCGCCATCATTTAGAGGTGTTGCATTTCCATCAAAGAATGCATATTCAACTGGAAAGTTGGAATCTATATAGAGGCTTATGAATGGGTAGATATTGATAGTAAAAGGGCAACCATTATCGCTTAAGAACTTGACTAGTTGGCTCACAAAGTCATGGATGTCTGCTCTAAAATCACCACCGGATGGCAAGCTACTAGCACTCTCATAAACATCGGCATTGAGGGGGACGGTGACCTTCACTTGATTACCATGGCCAGCCTTTATGAGTGCAGTTTGGACATTTTGTAGAGCAGGAAAAGTTGTTCTTAGATAACTTCCATTATATGTTTCCAAGAAAGGTTCATTTCCAACTGCAACGTACCTACAAAGTCAAACGCAGTGTATGTACACATTGAGATCTACACTTATAATACAACATATACTAAGTCAAGGTGATTTAATTCAAGTAGAGGTCATGCTCTTGCATACAATACACAGAAAAAACAAAACAAGAAACAGAGAAGAAGAAATAAAGATAGGATATAACCAATCTTGTTACTATGACTTCAGTGGAATACTGTCTCTTCAACCCCGGCAACTATTGGCATTCACTCTCTAGTAGAGCTTAACACATATGACACAATAACCTCGTCGTCCTCCAGGAGTTTCTTATACTTGAATTAACAAACAGAATTTTCTCACAACTTTACATAGATGACAAATCCGACTTCTTTGATCCACACCCATGTCGGGTGCCCAAACACGTACCCAAGCAACATAGTCAGACAGAATGCGATAGTCTCAATTCTCAAACCCGTAAAATATAGCAACCTATCAATTATCAACCTAGTTTATGAGAATTTAGAGTTTGGCCTATGCACTAAAAAGGTAGGTCCATAATGCTTAGTCACTCTCCAATACCCTGAAATACGACTCCCCCAACTCAGGGGCGGAGCTAGTGTTTCGGGCGAACCCAGTAGCTTTTGCTTATACCCTATATTTGTGTAAGGAAATCAATTAAACATATATAAATATAAATATTTAATTGTGAACCCTTTAACTAAGGTGAGTTATGAGTTTGATTACAAATTAAGAACCCATAAACTTCAAATCCCGGCTTCGCCTACGCCCCAACTGATATGTAGCCAAGCTCATTGTCTATGGGAACTTTCTCATACATTAATGTGAAAAATACATAATGCTTGCAGATATAGGATTGAGCTTTCTTAGATAGAGCTAACCAAAACTAAACAAAGTAAAAGTGAAAGAAACATGAGCAAGTGAGAGAGGTTTACCTGATGTTCACATTGTTGTCAGAAAGATGGACAGAAACATTCTTGGAAACCCATTTCTCAGCAGCTTTCAAGCTGCCTAAGGTTGTTAGCATGTCATTAGGAATACCAACCATAACTTCAATCCCAGAATTGCCCAAAGCCTTAAGTGTGTCATAATCAGCATCAAAAAGCTTAACTTTTTGGAATCCATTATCTTTTAGCATTTTGACTACTATATCAGGAGGCAAATTATGTGTTGATTGAGTGCCCCAATTGGCACCTATCCCACTAACTAAATGCAATATGGAAACCATTGACAAGGTTACAAGACATAACACAACAAATGACTTTGAAAAAGCAAAAGATCCCATTTTGCCAATAACTTCTGCTAGATAACACCACCCCCAAAATAAAAATAAAAAATTCAAGAACTAAAGAAAGTTCTTTTCTTTTATAACCAAGTGAGTTCTAGCTACAAGATTGAGAGTCAGCAGAAGCTAAATCAATGTAATTATGAACAAAAAAGCATCCAAAATGGAACTAGATATTATACAAAAACTGAGATACAGATAAGGAAAAAGGCAAGATTTTGTTACAACACAGCAATACATGAGGAAGAACATATGTTCTTGAGCTTCAAAAGAAATTATGTCACATAAAATGGTACTGAAATTTCACTTCCAAACAGAAAAGTGAAGTGATTACTTTGAAATTATAGTGGGAAAAAAAAGGGAGAAAGGAGTTGGAACTGAGATCGCAGAAAAAGCAAGAGTGAGCAACTGACCAATAATGCACTAGAAATTTCTAGCTAAACACAAAAGAGTTCTTTCTTTTTATTATACAGAAAGGTTAACACTAAGAAGAGAAAGAGACTTATCTAGAAGAAACAGAAAGGGGACAAAGTGAGTCATCACAGACATAATGAAGAGTTTTAAGGATCAAGATTCTTCTGTCCTACTCAATAGCTAAGAATCACTATCTTCTGTTCTTTCCTTGAGCTATCAAGTCTAAAGAGAAGGTGCGTCCGTGCATTTTTCTTTTTTAGTTTGACCAGTTAACTGTACAATTTTTTTGGCAACTTAAGTAAAATAAATCTTGTTATTTTTTCCGTCTCAAATTATTTATCGTTATTTAAAAAATCTTAAATAAATAGATTTTTTACTATTTTACCACTGTTTATGTTTTAAGATAGTATATTTACCTTCTTATATACCATCTTCATCCTCAAAAATAACTACTAGTAAGAGTAAAATAAAAAAAAAATACTAATTGATTATATTTTAAATATTTAAATGACAAATAATTTAAAACACCTATTTTTTAAAAGCACGGCTAATAATTTGAGAAGGAAAGAGTAAAGAATAGCAAAATGTGAATAAGCAGGAGAAAGCAAATACTACGGAAAAGGAAATAAAGTGAAGTGCATTCATGACGATTTCGTCTCAAGGCTGCTGGCATTTTCTGAAATATAGTAAGCAAAGCCTCTACTACTGAGGTAATTAATGGTTTATCCCTTTTTCTATCGGTAAAAATAGTACGGGCCAGCTAATTTTTGGATTGATCGCTCAAAAATAATCAGTATTTGTAAAGTTATTAATAAATAGCCACTATTTTACTCTAACACAGAAAGTTTTGGAGATTGGAGCACCTGTGTATGAACTCTGGACCAGTATATTATACTGGAACTTCAGTATACTTTGTTGGAACAGTGTTTTCGTTAAGATTTATCTTTACATGCAAAGTGACTAAATTTTGATTACTTTTGAAATTGTGACTATTTTTTAATGACCACTTGTAAATCTAACTATTTTTGAATTTTTTCATTTCTATTGTCCCCTTTGGGCCTAAGCCCGTACGAATTTGAAATGCATCACTAGACTACTTATATATCTAGCATCTCTCTCATGTTTTGTCGACGTGGAATTCGCTTAGAGTGTGACATAAATGGTTGGTCTTTTCTCTTTGAGTTTACAATACCTTTTCTAACTGTTAACTGGCTTTTCTTTGAGTTTACAATTTTTTCTAATTTAATTTGCGCCACCACCTAAAATATATGTTCGTAGATGGAGCTATCAACAAAGGACTTAGCTTTTTGCTTATACTTTGTAAAAACCTGTTTGCTAGCATCAACAAAAAGTGCTTATTCGAAAAAGATTCCGTTGCTAGTGCCATAACTTCCATCCAATTGTAAAGGTAAATAGTGGTACAACTAGTTTGGAATCACTACCAATTTTGAAAACGGAATTACTTCACACCTTTATCCTTTCTTTCTTTTTTTCCGATAAGATTTTGTCTTAGACTTCTAGTGGTTAATGTTGTGTTCCTACTATTCTTCCGTTTTTCATAATACCAGACCTTATTTACTTGTTATTGTTATTGTTTCTCATCTATTTTCTGATCCTTATGTTGCTATTATTATTTCTGTGATTTCTGTTGATGGTACTGATTTATTGTCTTTGTTCGTCTTCTTGAGCCGAGGGTCTTTTGGAAACAGTCTCTCTACTCTCTCAGGTAGGGGTAAGATATGCATACTCACTATCCTCCCTATAAACCACTTGTGGGATTACACTGAATTTTTATTTTTTCTATTAAGCGATCAAAAGCCTTTCTTCATGAAAGACAAAGTTACAAGACCAATAGAAGAGGTGTACATCATCGGGACATCAAGCGACAACAACAAACCCAGTATAATCCCAGAAATAGGATCTCGAGAGGGTAGTGTATACGTAGCTTTACCCACATCTTATGCGGGTAGAAAGGCTGTTTCCGATGTGATTCAAGAACCTACTGTTCTGTTCAGGAATGTATTCACAAGATGAGACCCAAAAAAAATATTTTAGGAGTTACTTGGATGAGAAACTAAAAATGCTTTATGTATGATAGATCATAGACAATCGAAAGAGCAAATCATGAGGAAACAACCAAGGGATACTTGTTATTTTTCAAATCAAGTAAGAGGACATGAGCTTCCAACTAATTTTCATGTGAGATGGCATTGGTGCTACAAACCGGAGGAGATCTGCTTTTGAGCTATTATCTGCATTTGAACAGCGAGTTCTTGTTTTTCGACTGTGAAGCTCAATAAACTTGGCAATGTTTGGGAGCACAAGCTCTCTACAATGCAGATGTAATAAAGGAACCTTAGACAAGACACTTCCTTTCTGAACATCCAGACCTTCCGGCCTCTTTAATCTGTAGGGTTTCCCTGTTGTCGGCTCAACATCTACTCTTGGCATCTGCTTCCATTTCCGATGGACAAACCAACCGTATTTGTAGTCGCCCACAATTGGAGTTCCAAGAGCTTCAGCACAGTGGACTCGAAGCTGCAAAGTAACAGGAAACAAGATCATTTTTCCTATTCCCCTCACCTTACAACTAACTACCAGAATAGAAAATATGGTCTTCTCAGTTACAGTTTGATATACCCATGAAATTCATCATTGAGTTTCAGCATCCAAGAAAGGATAGATACACAAAGATCTCCAGTAGTCAAGCAGCTTTATAGTCACACTTCATGTGTCCGCCCCGTGTTAGTTGCGGGTTCGGCCGAACCCAGTAACTTTTGTTCAAATCTTGTATTTATATTAAGAAATTCAATAAATATGTAGAACCCATAAGGTTCAAACCCATAATAAATATTTAGAACCCAGTAACTTCAAAAAATTATAATCTAGAACCCTTCCTAGCTCCGCCTCTGTGCATCCTCACTAATTGAGATGTTGATAATAGTGATAACCCCCTCCCCCAATACTAGAAATAAACACTCAATCATAATACTGCTTTATGGAAGCATCTTCACCAGTTCCCCTTGTTCTCATTCTGCGCTCATCAAGCAAGACATTTCTATTTGAACCTACTAATGGTCCTAACGTTGGGGAAGTTTTTGTGCATCTCTTAGAGCACCACACCTTAGAAGAACCACTGCTTTTCACTGGGATCACAATTAAAACACCTATACACATCTCTCGACAATTTAAAAGATGAATTGTTGTTTTACAGGGATCAATTAGTAAAAGAAAAAGGTCCTAAGGAACCTGATGTTTCCTGCTTGTATGAGGGCGCAACTCAATCCATGAGCACCCATTGATCATTGGACCAAGCAGCCGATATTCTGTAATAGCCTCCTCAGAAGCTTCTAATCCTGAGTGCTGAGCCAACATGACTCTCTCAGTTCTACCATCGTCAAGAAGCACCTGCAGTCAATGAAAACAAGCAAAATGAATACTCTAATTTACTTGACCGAAGCCTGCAAATGTAAGCAACGGAACTGGAAAACCTTTGTAAGTGGTGCAGAGATTATTCCTTCCTTCTCCTTGGGGAAACCTATTACCAACGCCCAATACCTCTGATATGTTGATGCACATGCATCATTCCATGCCTGAATGCCAGTCAGAGCTTTATGCATCACAGAAAAATTCCTACTCAACCAATGAAGTCAAAACAGAATTCTCACCTACACAACAAAATACCAATCTTTTCTCCCTTGAAGAAGGAAAGGAAGTAAAGACAAATGGAAAATGCAGTTGCAGACTAAGTACCTTGGACAGGGACTTGGACCTTTTTGCGCTGCTGAACAACAAATGAAGGTGGGAGATACTTTCTTCTGTTCTTCCCATTAAATGAAGGCCACTGCTCTCTCTATCAAGACGATGTACCTTGACAATATATGCAATCATCATCAAAGTTGAACTTAATTCCAAATTAACATCAACAATGTAAATCTCCAACCCCAACAATTGCTTCTTTGCCAACAAAAAAATAACTCCCCTTTTTTGACTACTAGAAGACACCAGATATCTTCAGGAAAATTAGAAGTAAATAGATCTTCAAAGTTTTTGTTAATAGCACTTCAGCAATGCTGACTTACCAGCCTAGGACCCTCGTCATATTCATAGGACAATGCTGCAGCTGCCAAGGCATCCATGCTATTATGCACGGGAAGGTTTCCCTGAAGTCACTCTAATAATTAGAAATGAAGACAAAAGGCTGAAAAATGTGGTAGTCAAGATTGCCCAACAAAGAACACATTAGAATCTTAACCTTCACAGGCAGTTTAGGCGGCTTGTTTAGCACAATTATGGCAGGGTCCTACAGTTTGAACAATTAATTAATTACAGGAAACAAGCATAACCTTTGGTGCATAGTTCCACCAAATCATTTCGTGAAATGAACATAAGAAGAAGCAAAAATAACCACATTGGTTGTATCATCTCTAGCCACCACAAATAGTGGAAAACAAATGTAAAATTTGCAGAAAAGCAAACAGATAAACAAACACATACCTTGTAAAATACAAGCCTTTGCAAGTACGCTATCTCATCAGCATTGGGGTACAAAGTGCCACTAGGTATAACATCATATCGTTTTGAGATTTTTGTTTCAGCAACAGATATGGGCACATAAACTCTTGCACCAACTTCCATGACCTCAGAATGCTTAATCTGTAAATTCACTGTGAGATTGTAAAATAGGGGAATGCATTGGGAATGTAACACAGGGGTCCAAAAACAAATAGAAGGAGCCCCTCAGGTCTTGATGTTTGCATCTTTCAATATCCAAATTGAAGCTTATACTGGTAGAATCATATAAGCATCACTACCTTTCTCAGCAATCTTGTTTGTCCTTCCTTGCTTGTAGATGACTCATTAAGCTCTAATTGAACCTGTAAATCAAGAAAGATAAGATAACTGTTGTGATATTCATATTCACTGCAAGAAAATAAAGACAGTATCGCCATTAGCCCTTCAAAAGAGTAAGATAATGGTCATATTCTAAACCCAGGAGAAGAGGAGCAACAGACCACATTTAACAGATTTTATCTACTTTTTTTAACCAACAGATCTTATCTACCTTATGAAACAAAATATCTATTCTTGAAGTTGTCGTGAGACATAATTTCAATATTACGCCTGAAGTCTGAACTATCCATGAACACATATAAAGACTAAGAACAACAAAATTACAAGTAAACATACTATTGGATGATGAATAATATGTCAAATGAACTTGTCATTGGTTATCCACAAAACTGTCCTAATGGCTTGCATATTTATGTTTCTCTACAGCACTTCGTCACAAGCACTGTGCTAATATTATTGATAATGGTGGTGTTCAAGCTAGCATGTGCGCACCTCGCCTATTCCATCGAATACCTTCTACCTCCCACCAGCACGGATATCAAGTAACTCTACCCACCAAAAGTTAGATATAGGGTAAAAAATCACCTAGTGCTTCTTGTCTCTGTTGGGATCTGAACCCCAGAAGAGGAACGTAATTTACTAAAGACATAGAAAAAATACGATAAACTCACATAGGAAAAGGAAAGATACAAGAATACTTACAAGACCCTTATTAAAATGGGATTGGATGACCGAGCCTAATATCTCATCAAAATAGTATTTGATCCAGCTAATGGCAGTAACATGACGAGATGGTTGGTCAGGACTGGTGGCTGTTTTTTTTCCCGGCAAAGGATGGCCAGGAAATGGGGGCAAAGACAATAGCTGACTAGGCTTTGCACCCTCCTTTGGACGGCCCAAATGTGTTATACTGTTTGACACTCGAATCACAGGTCGGCCACGATTTGCTAGTGCAGAATGGTCCACAGATCTAGAGTAGCGCCTGACCAAAAAGAGTAAGCAGTGACTCACATCTTTGTTCCACCTCATCACATCCTAGACCTTATCATCTGGAAATTTTTGACAATGAGTTATCATCTGAAAATTAGAAACATTGAGTTAATTCCAGAGAAGAAGATGCAAAACAACCCCACCCAAAACAAAGGAATGGTACAAGTAAAAACAAAACACATAATTATCATGGTTAAAATACTGAGAAGGACCGCAAATCAATACACAGTAAAGTTGGGGGTCACATCAAGCCACTGAAACAACGTTTTATTACATAAATGCAAGCAAGGTAAGGCTGCTTACATACAACACAACATGGCCGGGCCCACCACGACCCGGTGCATACCGGAAGCTTAGTGTACATGTACCGGGTTGTCCTTTTCTTTTCTACCTTAAGCAAAGAGGGCACCGGTATAACCCCACAACGTAGTTCGTCCTTCCAAACTACTTTGAAAATGTCTAGTCCAATTATGTATGACACATTCTGAACATAACACCAAAGACTAAGTTAGAAAGACAAATTTCCAGCAGTTCAATCAATTTTACCCAATTTACTTGTATATTGCCACAAAGCTTAGTTCCATGTTCATATCAGCGCTACTACTTTATGTTAATGCACGACAGAAGAAATAAGACATATATTAACTAGCAAAAATCACACAGAACTGTGATATCGGCTTTATTTGAGAAATAGAAACAAACAGACAGAATAATCTTAAGCTTGTGTTTAATTACTGCAAAGAGGGGCGAGTTTTAGCATAAATTAAAGATAAGAAAGAAAGGAAAATATATAGAAAGCAGGACAAAAAAAGAGAAACACGCATACCATTTATTTAACTCCGTCGGAGAAAGAACTGAGGAGGGTTTCCTTTTTATTTTGTTTTACCCCTTTTTGACTTTTTACATTTTACCCCCACAACTATTCTTAATTTTCATATGACCTCCTAATCCACCCTTAAACCTTAATACCGGAGGACATTGTTTTTCTTTTTTATTTTTTTGGTAAGAGAAAAGGCGAATCAATCTCAAATCATCTCTATCACCTGCCTCTAAACTAAACTGGGCAATTGAAAGAAAGTCTTAAAAAATATTTTTATTGAATTAGAAAAATATTAGTTTATACGAAAAATGTTTTTTTAAGCATTTATGTTAATTAAATATGAAAAAAATAAAAAATATTATTTCCTCGGAACCAAACACACTCTAATGATGAAATAATGAACATAGAGCTACTCTTGTTTAATTCATCTTTCATCTATTAATGGAATTTCCTTTTATTTATTAAGCATAATCGACTGCAAACTCTAATGTTATATAAGCACCAAAATTTTTAAATAGTTTTTGATGATCGTTGAGCAAATAATATTGTAACTATAAAACTCTGATAAGTACTTCAAAATTAGTATTGTTTATTGGTCTATTATTTTTTTTAATAAAATAAGAATTTTACACTTGGCTATTTTATGCGTCTTTTAAAAAGATATTGAAAGTTAATCAAGTGAAATTTAAATCAATAAAGAAAGAAAAAATGAATCCAGATAATTATAAATGTCTAATTCCAACTTCATTTTATAAATTAATGAATCAAGTGTACAGCATAAATTTGTTTTCGTGTTGGTTAGCTATCTGATATTTTTGGGGGGGAAAAAAAACGAAACAAAAAAGAAGAGTTCAAGTGGGGTATGATTCAGATAGGATTGGAAAATGGTTAAAAAATGGTTAAAAGAAAACAGTTAACCATTCGTATTAGCTATTAAAAAATTGGTTGTATAATAAACTTTTTAAATGAATAATCATATTATTCATTTAAAAAATGGATAACTAATTGGTAACCAATGGGAAAATAATGGGTCTAGCTTTTATATTTGTAAAGCCTCAAATTGATGGTTCTGGAGATTAAGAATTCTCTCAAAAGTGATCATATTAAGGCTGGCTAGTGGGTCGGGCCTGACCCGGGACCGGACCGGGCCCGCGGCCCATGTGGGGTTGTGGGCTAAACGAGTCGGCCCGTGGCGGGTCCGGTCTAAACGGGCCTACGAGCCCATATGGGGTGGGCCTGGGGGGAGGACCGCGAGCCCGGGCCCGTTTAGCCCGGGACAGTCAGGCGAGCATGGGCCAAGTCAAACGGGCCCAACGGCTATATTTTTTAAAAAAAAAATTATTTAAAAAATGGCCAACGATCAGAACTTTAAAATCTAGTTGTTGGCCCTTTAAATTTAGCCGTTTGGCTTTTTTTTTAAAATAGTCATTTGGCCCCCAAACTTTGTTTTAACCCCAAACTTTTTATAATTACACTTTTTTCCTATTCTCAACTGTAAATACCCCCTCATTCTTTCATTTTTACTCACAAAATCATCAATCTCTCTCTAATTTTCTTCTATAATTGCTTACTTTATTATTGCAATTTGTGAAAAATTGTGAAGTTGGTGAATTGAAGTATTCAAGTCTTCAAGTCTTCAACATTATACAATTTTCAAGAAGTTCTTCGTCAATTCGGTAAACTCGTTCCAACTTTTAAGTTTTAATATTATAGTTTTGTTTGTGTAATTTGTTTTCCTTATAATTAATATGGACTTTTCTTTGAAAAATATGTTTGGTAAAAGTAAGGGAAAAGCCAAGATTGGTGAATCTAGTAGGCAAGCTACTACTACTCCCCCGGCCCCGGCTACCGACCTAGACTTGTTACCCGTCCTCCTCCACTTGTTATTCTTGATAGTGATAACCCTTATTTTCAATTTACCGATAGTCAATTTATACATGATCTTACAGCAGGTTCACAATTAAATGATGAATATATGAATTCTCTTTATGGTATTCCAGAGGAAAATGTTCATTTAGATGAAAAGCAACCAGATTTAGATGATACACCTACTAGTCCTGTTGCTAATCAAATTGATACCCCGACTGACCCTCCTGTAGTAACCCCTACTTTTAATAGACAACCTTCTAAACGGTCTGAAACATCTCTTGTTTGGCACTTTTTTACTCGACTAAGAGATCAAAATAAGGCTAAGTGTAAAACTTATGGCGTCTTGATGTCTCATAAATTTACTGGAGACCGTGGCGGTATAGGTAGTTTGACCAGGCATATAATGAAACACCCTAATAATAAAACTAGATTACTTCAAATGAAATCTAGGCAAGAGGGGACTGTAGGTACCCAGGGAATTAACACTAGTACCGGTTCAAATCTAGTTCAACCGGGAATTAACACGGTTACCGGTGGCATTTTATATTACGATCCAAATAAAGATCGTGAAGAATTGGCAAAAATAATTACTGTTATGTGCTTACCATATAGTTTTGCCTCTAACCTTCACTTTGTCCATTATATTAGAAGAATTTATAATCCTACTTTTAAAGGATGGCCTCGCACAACCGTAAAGGCTGATATTTATAAATATAAACATGAATAAGAACAATATTTACGTTATTTATTTACTCATATTAGTAATCGTGTTTCTATTACTATTGATATTGGTAAGAGTGGTAATGACTTTGATTATCTTACTGTTACCACTCATTGAATTGATGAGGAGTGGATAATCCAAAAACGCATTATTGCTTATAGAATAATTACTTCAAGTCACACGGGTAAGCTTATTGCTAAGACATTTGCAGATATTTGTAGATATTTTTGCATTAGAGATAAAATAATGTCAGTTTCAATGGATAATGCTTCTAAACACTAATGCTATAGGTTTTCTTGCAACTACATTAAGTCCTGCATTTAGTAATATTTTTCGTGTTAGGTGTATTTGTCATATTTACCATTTAATCGTCTGTGATATTCTGAAAACTTTAAATGTCGAAATTGCAAAAGTTAAATTCGCTCTTCATTGACTTTTTTATGCAAACCATAGAAGTAGAGTTACAGAATATTATAAAAAATGTGATGAATTTGGCCTTAGAGAAAGAAAGGTTCTTAAACCTTGTCCGACAAGATGGAATTACTTGTATGAAAGTTTAGTTGTTGCATATGAATATAGAAACCCAATAAGTGCAACNGGTGGTGATGACGATGATGATGATGAGCACCTTACAAATCAAGATTGGGCTAATCTTAAAACTCTTCTAGATTTTTTAGAACATTTTCATGTTGCTACAAACAAATCATCTGGGAAATATTATGCTACTATTTCTAACTGTTTAGTTTATATTTCATCACTTGCAGAATTATTTACTCAATTTTCAGAGAGTGGGATAGTTTACTAATGTGCTATTGATGATATGAAAGATAAGTTTAAAAAATATTTTTTCCCTATCCCCCCTTTTTATGGTATTGCAGCCATGTTAGATCCTACCATGAAATTAGGATGTCCTCACTATTGGTATACTCAAATTTATAATGCTTTACCACTTTAACGGAGGAATATGATACACTTATAGATGAAAAAGCCTCAATTAAAATAAGTTCTCAAACAATTTATAATGTTTATCAAGTTGCATTAGATCATGCTAGACCAAATGTTCCAACTCCTACCTCGTCTAGCTCGCAGTCATCTAAAAGATCTGCGGGACTAAAATCACTTAGTTCTTGGACGGGGTTCAGGGGTTCTCAAGGTGATAATATTAGTGATAGTTCACAACTAAATAAGCTTCAAGTTTATTTGTCGCAGGGACTTGAAACAGAGAATCCCGACGGCACCTTCAATGTTTTGGAATGGTAGGAGGACAAAGAAAAACACTATCCGGTCCTTTCAAGGAGGCTCGAGATATCTTAAGTATTCAAGCTTCAACAGTGGCATCGGAGAGCGCTTTCAGTCAAGCAAGACTTCAAATCGGTGATCATAGAGCGTCTATGAGGGATAGCTTGGAAAAACAGTACTCTTCAGAGATTGGATCCGTTCAGAAAGAAGAAATTTCGAACTACTTGAATCACAACCGGAGATAGACGAAGCTTATGAAGATATGCTAGCAGAACTTGCGGAGGATGCTTCTTCTCCCGGAAGCGGTGCTGAACAAGCTTTTTTTCCGCCACCACCAATGGAAATTCCTCCAAACCTTGAAGGATTTACGAAATTTGTTAGAGATAATATATAGATTCACATGTAACTTGTATTTTGGCACATCTTGATTAGTTTTTTTTTCTTTTAATGGTGGTATTATTACCTTGTTGTGCTTATTCCACTGGGGGGAGGAAGACTAAGAAAGATATTGTCATTTTTTAAAATGTTGTATTGATAAAAATTATAAGACATTTCCTTGAATATTTGTTTACATTCTTTTTGTGTTTAAACTTGAATTACAAGACATAAGTCATAATTATATAATATAATTTACAATAAATTGTCTTAGATAATATAATATAATTACATAAAATAGCCAACGGCTATAATTTGAAAAATTAGCCGTTTGGATTTTTTAGTGCAAGTTTGAATATATCTTTACTATTTTTGTGTTTTAAATTTGAATTACAAGATTTATGTCACAATATTTACAAGAAATTGCCTTAGATAAAAAAAAAATAACCCGGATCGTTTAGGCCCGTGGGCTCGGTCCACTTAGCCCGGGCCCATGTGGGCTTAGGCCCACAGCGGGTCGGTTCTACCCATTAAGCCTGTTTGGCCCGGGACCGTTTGGCCCGGGACCGTTTGGCCCGAGACCGTTTGGCTCGGGCCCGTCTGGACCGGGGCCCATTTGGACCGGCCCAGATGCCACTCTTATATCATATGCAAGAAGTCATGTATAATATGACCGGTGAATCCATTTTTTATTCATATTAAATATGGGTCGGATCGAATAATTTATCCATTTTTTCATGGGAAATTTTCTTTCCTTTACCATATAGGAAACTATATTACAGAAAATGTTCATAGTTTGCAAAATTACCCGCCATGCTAACAGAATTTCTACAAAATATAAACAATTCATTAAAAACAGAATCATGTTAGTTGTACACTTCCTTATATAGGCGCGCAAATATTGGGTTATTAAGGATTCTTCAAGATTTTTTCAAACGCAAATTACACTGCTTTAATTTCAGTCGTTTCTCTTCAAATTTTACGATTTTGTTTTTGCGATACACTATGTTTCACCATTTTTCTGATTTCACAAATCAAAAGCGACTAAATTAGCTATAATTCTTCTGTAACAAAATGCAATTATGTCAAAAATCCCAATTATGTTTCAACTGAATGTGAATTGGGATAGCTATGGGAGATATAGAGAATTTCAGGTCGATGGCATTGTAGCCGATGAGGATGCGAGTTATAGCCTATTGATTTCTACAATAACGGAGCAATTAGTGATTGATACATCCGAAAAAATTATAGAAATCAAATACATTGTCAACGAGCATTGTCCTCCAATGAAAATTAGGAACGATATGGGTGTTCGTGTATACATGGAGACGAAAAAGGAAAACAAAAACTTAGGATCGTATCCTCTATGTATAACTGTTCGCGATTTCAATATGGAATTGAGTATCACCAATGAGAACACAGTTGCACGTTTGTGCTGTTACATTTTCTATCAAATTCAGGTTGTATATCAATTTCCTACACTTTATCTATATTTTATCTACATTTCATCTACAAATAAACTACATGTCAGAGTACATGTATATATCAGTATTGATTTTCACAATATTTACAAAATTTCTACATTTATTCTACAATAAAACTATATATTATTTGGAAAAATGATATGAAATACTACAAATTATCTACAAAATAACTACAAAATATTCATAACAGTATTTATCTTAATTTTCATGCAGGTTCGTCTGGAACACTAAAGTTACTTGATATGCCAACATCTCCTGTTATAGAGGAATATGAAAGTATAATAATAACAGAAAGTACACCAAGTGTTATTGATATATGACAAGTATACCAAGACAAGCAAACAATTGCAACTGCAATGAAGCACTATTCTGTCATGCACAAGTTCTAATTCAAGGTTAAAAGATCAAAAGTCATAGAAGGTATGAACATATGAATGGTCAAAGATCATTATTTTAATGTTGTAGTTTATTTGTAATTTTTTACTTTTTCAGTTTCTCCTTGTGATAATGTTTATCAGTATTGTAGATGAATTTGTTATGTTGTATATAAATTGTATAATGTGTTCATTTATGCTAAAACAATCCTTTTTCTTTTTTACATGTACATTGATAACCAGTGTTTAAATTGTATTTATTTTGTAGCTACTAGCTGATATGTGTTGGTAAAAAGTGTACATGGCACTTCAAGGCAACTAACATTAATGATTCTACAATGTTCAAGGTCAGAAATTTCAACATCCAGCACACATGCTCTTTAATGGACAATACATTCATACAACGCAAACCTACTGCCATGGTAGTTGGTAGCATGGTTATTCCAAAATATTATGATCCCAAGACAATTTACACACCAAAGGACATACAAACTGACATGTTGTCTGAACACGGCGTAAACCTAACCTACATGCAAGCTTGGAGAGCAAAGGAAAAGGCTTTATGTTTTTTGAAAGGTCATCCTGCTGACTCCTACAGTAAATTACCAAGTTATTTTTATATTCTTGAGAAGACTTATCCAGGATCTATAGTTAAATTGAAGAAGACCGCAGATGAATGCTTCTTATATGCATTTGTTGCTATTTGTACGTCAATTTGTGGTTGGGAACATTGTAGGCCAGTAGTAGTAGTTGATGGGACTTTCTTAAAGTCAGCATATAGGGGAATAATGCTGACATCTAGTACAATGGATGCAACAGGTAAAATTGTAGATATTTTGTAGACTGTTTATATTATGTAGATAATTTGTAGATATATCGTACTTTGTATGTATTTATCTTTCTCTGTATTTTCAAAGCTGCCACTTAATTATTTGTTGACACATATTGTAGGTACAATATTACCATTGGCATATTATGTTGTTGATTCAGAAAATGACGCGTCGTGGAAGTGTTTTTTTGAGCAATTCAAATATGCGTATGGTGAAAGACCATATATGTGTGTTGTTTCAGATCAGAATGAGAGTATCATGAAGGCAACATCTATTGTCTATCCCGACATGCCATATTATTCTTGCATGTGACATATTTGGACAAATATAAGGGCAAAGTTAAAGAAGGGTCATCTAAATTGTAGTTTTTGTAGATAAATTGTAGATATGTTGTAGATAATTGTAGATAAAGTGTAGTTATTTTGTAGATACATGTTTTGCTGGTGCTGGCCTGCACTGGTTCCCCACTAGTGAACTGCAATTGCTGATTGTTCATAGGGGTGGGCATATATCGAGTAAAACCGATAACCCGAACCGTTAATTCTTTATTGGATTATCGGGTTAACGGTTCGGTAACGGGGTAAAAAAAATTATTGGGTTATTGGTTCGGGCTCGGTTTGCAATTTTGTTATTGGGTAAAAATCGACAACCCAATAAGAATGAACTAATTTACTAATTTACCCTTAAGTATATACTAGGATTTTATTTCCATAATTCCCTCTTAAGTAGTTCAGTTGTCCGCTAGCCTCAAACTCCCAATTGTTTCCGCCGCAGCCCGCAAGTACCCTACTCCAGGCTGTAGTCAATAGATGTCCAAATTAGTATAGAATGGCTTTGAGAGTTCTTTTCTATGCTTGGTTATTGAAGTTTAGTTGCAAGTAGTAGTACTTTTGTTTCTTGAATTGTGAAGACTGTATATTTACATTCTGATTTTGTACTCCATAAACTTTCATTGCGCTTGTGGTGGCTTTTCTTCTTTTATTTACTTGTTTATGAATGTTCATGCCTAACTTAGTAAAAAGCAGTTAACGTTACATGCCACAATTTGATGCTCGTTAAATGTGTATAAAAGTGCCTACTATGATTCATGTTATAAGATATTTACTTGACAGACCAAGTGACCAACTACGGTATTGTATACAACAAAGTTCTGGCAGTTTGATTTCTTAGTTTTATATATTGCAAATCTTTCTTAGTTGTTTTATCTTATCGGGTAAACCGATAACCGAACCGATAATGATCGATAACCGATAACCAATATCTTATCGGTTCGGTTATCGGGTTATGATATTTGTAAACCGATAACCGATAGGCAAAACCGATAATGTTCAAAATCGAACCGAACCGACCGATGCACATCCCTAATTATTCATGTCTTTTGGTTGGTCAGTATTTTTTGTTGAACTACCAGCAAACTGAAAGTTTTATATTAGTTAGTATATATATATTTTAGAGGTGACATAAATTATTTTATTATATGAATAAAATTCAAATCTTACCTTTGCATCAACTTGGTCGTTTTGACTCTTTATCACCTGAAAAACAGTCTTGACTGACTCATTTATTAGCACTTGAAGGCTACCAAGTTCTTCAAAGACATATTTCCTAAAATCTGCAAGCTTTTCATCGACCTACATGTTAAAAAAATACATTGTTAACTTCAGAATATGTCTTAACATACATTAAAGAACATATTCACTATTATGTATATATCATAATGCTATTTAGGAATACATGTTACCTTCTCAAGACCTCTAACTAATTTTCTAATGTTTTTTAGAATAGACTCCTTGTCCTCTTCTCCACTTGATTCTTTGGGTTCCAATGGAGGAGCATCAACATTGTGATCCTCAGAAATATGTGCAACCTCTTGAACTATGTACTCAACTTTATCAGGCAAAGACATCACTACAATCTCTTCAGGAGATTCATTTATGTTGGTGAACTGAATGAGAAAAAAATAAATTAGCTTGATTAAGGAAGAATATGTAGAAGAATTATAGATATTTTGAAGGTAAACAGTTAATCATAAATAAAAATCACTTACCTTGATCCATTCATGCTTGATCATTCTTTCTTTAATTGCAGCTAACCAAATCTGACCCTTACTAGCTGATCAGTTAAGTATGCGAGGGATTGAATTACCAATCCTTGTAGCTATATCAGTGTTGACGGTAGAGTAACACTCATACAACCATACTTGCATGGCTAGTGAGAATCCTCGAATTAGATAAGAATGTACGAAATGATTTAGCCTGTGCCTAATTGATTCCATCAATTGTATGTAAGACTGAATACCCCATGGGTATGTCTCGTACTGACCAGATTCCACCAAATAAAACCTGAAATGATCTACCAACCCAACATGGTCTTTCTCTGAAGGACAAATGAAGAATTCTAAGAGATAAAGAATACATAACTTCACTGCATCCTCGCCATTTACCCAACTTTTGTCGGTTACAATTTGTTTCAGGTATGTCTTCTCCACTTTTACCTTGTTTGGAAAGTAGCTGCTCATTATCTTATTGAGATAATTGGTAGTGTAACCAAAGTCTGTCACCTAGGTATAACATCTAAGACCAGTTATTAATGCAAACTCTCTCAATCCAAAATTTAGCCTCTCACCCTTTAACTCAGCTGAAAAATAGGAAGTATCAGATGAATTCAATTCACACTTCATAAGAAGATGAATAACTTGATTTTGCATGCATAGACTGAAAAATGACAGTAAATAACCAAAGCATGTCTTCTTGAATAGCTTCAAACCATTTGGAGACAGAAACTCTTTAATTTGGCTAGAAATGCTAGGGTCACATAATGTGTGGAATCTAAGCACCCCATAATTAACATTATGGGGTCAAAAAAATGTCCATTCTGCACAAATTATAAATAATCTCACATTAAAAAAATGCTTAAAAACATAGATACATTTACAATTTATCTACAAAATAACTACAAAAAATCTACAGAATATCTACAATTTTAAACATACTCTGCAAAGGCAGCAACAAATATCTACAATTCTGTCGGAATTGATATTTATATCTATAAAGCTACAAGTAATCTACAAAATAACTACAAAGAATCTACAAAATATCTACAATGTAAAACAGATCAATAAAGCTACAATTAATCTTCAAAATGAAGACAACTAATCTACAATTCTCCAAAAACACGGATTACGCAGATTTTTAAAACCTAAAACAAACTAAATAATTAGTGAAGAAATTACTAAATTTTTACCTTCACCAATGAATGTTTTCGAACATTTTAGGGGCTTTTTTTGAATTTTTCTTCTTTTTGAGAGTTTTTGAACTGGGAGACACTTAGCTTTCTTTCCAGGTTTACTAATAGGCACATCTTCTACAAAATCGTCATCGAACACTAACTCTTTTCCTTTTCTTTTTGCTTGTTTGACTGGCGTCGAAGATTCTCCAGCATCGAAATCGTGTTTTTGTTTGGTTCTAGCTTCAGCCCTGATTTGACGCGGAGAATGACTATGCTTCTTATCTACAACTGCATGAGCAGATTTCCCATGCTTTTTCGGTGACTTTGGTGATAATACACCCAAATCGAAAGAGGGTATATCAGCTTCTCTAGCTTTTTAGGGTTATGCTTCGAAGGTTTGTTCTTCTTCATTGATGAAATTTTAAGCTGAAGGAAAATGGGTGTATGAACTTTTGACTGGTTGTAGAAGAAAAAAATTGAAATTGAACGTTAATGGTGGGTTTACGGATGTTTTTGTTGTTTTAGCAGAGGAAAAAGTGGTAAAGGAACGTGGGTTTGAGTAATGCGTGGATGAAGGTGTGGGTTTGGGAGAGAGAAACGTGGGAGGGGTGGGATTTGGAGGAATATACGGTACCTTTAATTAAGGTGGGATACACGCTGCATTAATTATACCGTTAAAACACATTATAATATAGAATTGATAATTAAGTATACTAAATGTAATTATACCAAACCTTAAACATTAAGGGTAATAAAATTTCCTATATTGTATAGGAATATAAAACTTACCTTTTTCATTATCCGTTAGCGACCCGAAACATATCTGACCCGAACTGACCTGACCTGACCCGACCTGACCCGCCCACAGTCCCATATTCAGCTGACAAACTTTAGCGTGGAGAGTGTAATTTACCGTTTCTTTTTCCTCAACAAAGGCGCATTAGGTTTTAGACCAGGGCTTGTTGCGTTGGACATGGCGGTACCGGGAGAGATGGCGAAGGCCGAAGGCGGCGATGTATCAACCATAAGGATATACGTAGGAGGTTTAGGCGAAAGTGTGACGGCGGAGGATTTGAAGAAGACATTCTCAACACCACAACTCGGAAAAGTGGAATCTATGGACATCGTTCGAACCAAAGGCCGCAGCTTTGCTTACTTGGATTTACTTCCTTCCTCCGATAAGTCCTTAGCCAAGCTTTTCAGCACGGTATAAATATCTCTCGATTTCAATCTTTATTTTAGCTGTTTTTCGTAGTAACTCAGCTAACTTTTTGCTGTGCTCTAAGGTACATGGTAAATTGCTTGATTTTATTAGATAAAGAGTTTAAGTTATATGAAAAATATTTTACAGATGTCATTTCAAAGATAATTGCACGGTAGTCTATATTGATTGGTAGCATGGAATAAGTGGCAAATAACTTGCTATAATAGGTTAAATTACAGTGCTTGTGTAAAAAATTCATTACACTGTCCATGTATATAACTTAAATTCTTCGATAAATTGGTGCAGTGCAAGACAGCAACGACAACAAGCCCAGTGTAATCCTACACGTGCGGTCTGGTAGCATTTTTTAGCGCTCCCGGTTGTCTATTGTATAAGGGTTTTGTTGTGCAATTCATATAATCACGTTGAACTTGCAGCAATAACCAACACTCTACATATTTGTATGACCTTGATGCTTATTGGTATTTGTCTCTTTTCGTTTTCTTGAGCCGAGCGTCTTTCGAAAACAACCACTCTACTCTCTCGGGATAGGGGTAAGCCCGGACCCCACTAATGGGATTTTACTGGGTCATAGTTGTTGTTGTTGTTGTAGTCGTCGTCATCGTCTTGATGCTTATTGGTGTTAATCCAATTTGTTCTGCAGTATAATGGATGCATGTGGAAAGGTGGGAGACTTAGAATAGAGAAGGCAAAGGAGCATTTTTTCGTTCGTTTGAAACGTGAGTGGGAAGAAGATGCTGCACTTGCCACTATTTCTGCCCATCTTCCCGATACAGAAGAAGATGCTCATCTTGCCGCTACTGCAGCTGAAATGACAAAATCCCTTAAATATCAGAAGAAAGGATCCAAGATGGATGAAATGCAGCTTCGGATGTACTTCCCTAAGTTAGGAAAGGTAAATCCTTATTTCCCATGCTTGGTTATGACATGCTTCCCTGGATGCAATTATTCTTGAATTACATATGGCGGGAAAGATGACTTGCAATTTCATGCTTTACATTTGAATACTCTCTCATTTAGTATGGCCTATGCTTCTTTTTATGTCAAAAATCATGCTTCTGGATTCTTTTTGTGCAGTTAAAATCAGTGCCTTTTAGAGGAACTGGCAAGCACAAATACAGTTTTCAGCGAGTGGAAGTTCCTTCGTTACCTATCCATTTTTGTGATTGTGAAGAGCACTCTGGTCCTCCTGATACAACCAAGCAAAAATCATTTTGTGATTATGACTCAAAGAATGGTGGAATGGGTGAGAAAGAGCTGAACATTATGAACTCAGTGTTGACCAAAATTTTTGAGCGAGAGAAATACTCTCAGCAGGATCCTAGAGATTTTAAATTATCTAAGGAAGTTCGAAGCTCAAATGTTACTGTTGATCATTTGAAGAATGATAAGAATCTAGTCAACCAAGAAATGGAAGATGATGATAACCTCATTCTCAATGTGGTGACTGGTGCAAATGATAGAGCCACTGTGTTAAAAGATCCCACACAGGAAGCAATGACAGCTACTCAGGATAATGAGAATTTTGTCGACCAAGAAATGGACGAAGATGATGATAACCTTATTATCAATGTAGTGGCTGGTGCAAATGATAAAACCACTATGTTCAAAGATCCAACCCAGGAAGCAATCGCAGCTATTCAGGTTCATATTATGTTATGTTCTACATTAGCTTTGCTCTACACTTTCTAAATAAGGTATTAGTATCTCAGTTTTCGTGTTCCTTTTGTGCATGCATGTTTGCTCCCAGAATTCGCTATCCAAGGAATCACGACTTGCCACAGATAAACAAAAGCAAGGAAGGAAGATGTCTTCCAACAGAAAGAGAAAAGCACCTTCAGAAAATGAAGATGGCGAGGCACATACTTTGCCATCTAAACCTGAAGCAAAGAGAAAAGCACATTCAGGAAATAGTAGTGCCACATTTCCAAAGAAGTCTCCATGGAAAGATCTCGTTAGTGCAAGTAGTGGTGCTACGTTCAGTGTATCCGATATTCTGCCAAGTGCTATTCCTGGTAAAGAGATGCGGTCTGGATCTGAAGGTGTTAGTGTGTCCTCCTCTGACAAAAAAGATGAGAAAGTATCATATCAGCATGACAAAAAAGATCTCGTTAGCGCGAGTAGTGGTGCTACGTCCAACTTATCAGATATTCTGCCAAGTGCTATTCCTGGTAAAGAGATGCGGCCTGCCTCTGAAGGTGTCAGTGTGTCCTCCTCTGACAAAAAAGATGAGAAAGTATCATATCAGAATGACAAAAAAGATCTCGTTAGTGCTAGTAGTGGTGCTACATCCAATGTATCAGATATTCTGCCAAGTGCTATTCCTGGTAAAGAGATGCGGTCTGCCTCTGAAGGTGTTAGTGTGTCCTCTGACAAAAAAGATGAGAAAGTTTTAGATCAGCCTGACAAAAAAGATCTCGTTAGTGCGAGTAGTGGTGCTATGTTTAGTGTATCAGATATCTTGCCAAGTGCTATTCCTGGTAAAGAGATGCAGTCTGGCTCTGAAGGTGTTGCCGAAAAAGATGAGAAAGTATCAAATCAGCGTGAAGAGCTGGGTAAAGTTGCTGAAGATTCAACTGACAATGTAGATGGCCCTGTAGATATTTATGCCAGAGGTGCTGCATGGCGACAAAAATTATCATGGACAGAGTTGGTTCGTGATACCACCAGAAGTTCTTTCAGCATTTCGCAGATTTCTCCTGGTCTAAGATATCCAAAACCAGAGTTGGCAGTGATGGGAGAGACTGTAAAGATGCAAAATTCTAGCTGCACAGGTAAAAGCGATTTCCAAGATACTTCTACATCTGAGGAAAGGACCAACACTGATGCTCTTGGTGTCCCTGGAACTAGCAGTGGGGGTACCATAGTAGAGTTTCCACACCTGGGCAATTATCAGCAGAAAGAAAAAGTATTGAATGAAGCCTTGGCTCCAACTCCTGAAAAGAAACACGTATCTGCACCAAAACAAGCATTTGTTGGAGATACTAGCTTCAGTGATACTTGTTCTTTCATGAGGAGTGCTGCTTCAATGAAAGAGTGGACAAAAACAAAAGCAGCATTGAGTGGTTCACTCAAGAAGGCTAACGAGAAAAAGTAGTGGAGATATCAGAATAGCTTCTTGTAAGATTGACTGCTTCAAGTTAAGTAGACGATGCATTAGGTGCGTAATTCTAATTTCAAGTCAGTTGTCCTATTCTTGATACAGTTTTCCATTTTAAGTTTATATATGGATATTCTTCATCTTATGGAAAGTTATAAGAGAAGATGCCGTGTATTTCGAAAAGCAGAGATATCAAGATATCAGAGCGTTTGGTAAATGATTGTTCCTTTGGCACCAGTCTTGTGAAGGCCGCATGCTGAAGTCATTGCGATTTGCGGGTGCTAAATTGTGGCAGCTCTTATAATATGTCAAGTGAAGTACTACATACCATAGCACTATGGAATTCCTTGACTTTTGTCATATGCCTAAAACATAGAATATACAGATTTTGGTTGTTGATCTCAAACTTTTATTTGAGTAGAAAGAGCAGCAATTTTGAGAAGCTGTCAAATGACTTTGGATCGAAGAGACTCTGCAGAATTCTGTAATTGAATCTGTATAGCCATCTCGGGAAGAAAATGTTTTTTTCACATTGGATGAATACTTTTTTTTTTTTTTTTT
>ML334634.1:95465-108700 GCA_005239505.1 Nicotiana paniculata
CGTTTTTTTTTTTTTTTTTTTTTTTTTAATTTATGAAATTTGTGTAATCACTTAATTATAAATTTAGTACATTCTCTCATGTGTGAGCTTGATCTTTTTTCATTTGCTAACACGTGATTTTTTATTTTTGGATGAAGGGTGATTGTGAGACTCCATTTGATGATGGTTGTGACTTGTGAGTCTTGATATCAGAAACTTATTTGGGGTTTGAAGGGTGACGAGGGAGGAATAGCTGTGTCTGAATTTATTACATCTTTCACTTATCTTCTACACCAAAATAAAGCAGTTTTTGCCTAAAGGTTGCAAGAGACCTGTGCCATTAATACCAATAATTCAACTAACTATATTGACGTTAAGAAAATAAAAGAAGAGAAAGAATCAGAAGAATGCGTCAATTGATTTTTAATACACTATACAGTCGTTAGGGAAAAAATGTTTATATAAAAAATGTGTGATTGCCTTAGTAGTTAGTGATCTCGGGATTGATCGCTTATTAGTTATAAATTAGGAGCTACTGGTAAAATCATATATCACGTATGTATTATCTAGAAATTGCGCATGTATTATTTATGATTTCCTATGTGATCTTCGATTGATTATTTGTTAGTTATTACCACAATTGGTTTTTTATAAAGTGGAAGATCCTTGTGAAATTATAGATCACCTGTGTGTTATCTAGAAATCACTCATGTATTATTTGTGATTACCTATTTGATCTTCGGTTGATCATTTATTTGTTGTTACCAGGATCATTTTCCTATAAAATGAAAAATACTAGTAAATAGATCGCTTCTGTGTTATCTAGAAATTGCCATAAATCATCACCCACGAAGAAATGGATGAGCAATATATTACTATAAGAATTAGAGACACTGCAAGCACATGACTAACCTTATTGTTTCTATTTTCTAGCCGTTCAATTGTTTGAAAAACTTAATGCTTTTGAACAAAAACTTTTTGTTTAAGCATGTTAATATCGCAATGTTAAATATTTTACAAAAAAAATTATCTTGATTTTAAGATCACCTTTGTATAACATAGGCGAATATATCTATTGTTATGCGATTTTAGGAAACACATCTTAGGTATTTCAACTTCTTATTATGGAAATCAAAAGAATTGTTGACAATATCAGTATGATAGTTTATATGAGTTGACATATATTTATGCATTACAGGAATTTTACTCTTTCGTCTTTTTTTCCCTAACCATAGTTTTGGATAGAATACTTTATAGGAAGCGCTTCCCTTTAACTGGTCACATACAGCGAGAAATCTGAATTAGTCGAGCCATTGAGTTTCGAATATCAGATGATTATACCCAAAAAGAACTTTTATTTCATAATCAGATCAAGAGGAGTTTCATGAAGTGAAATATTTACACAAGTAACCTATTTTCTGTGTTTCCTTCTCCAATGTTGAGCAAACTTCAATTCAAATAAGATGGATTGAGTCCAAATTTTTTACTTTAGACAACAAGAGTATCAATCAGTTTCCTTCCCTTGGTCTCTATTGGGAAAAGCAGAACACATGTTGCTGATAAAACAAGAACTGCTTCAAAAAATATGATTGCTGCCATTTGATGAGAACTCCTTACTAATTGCACTGCTATGATTGGAGAAATCATGGCCCCTATTCTTCCCATAGAACTTGCCACTCCAATACCAGTTGACCTTACACTCGTTGGATATATCTGCATAATAAAGCATATTATATTGTCAAACTCAGTGGCGGAGGCAGGATCTCCGCGAAGGAGGTTCGAAAAGATAAAAGTTAAAAAAGATTGTAGCTAGTGGGAATTGAACCTATAACCTTACAAAGGTTTTGAATCGCCACGAAACTAAGCTACACTTTTGGGCTGTGTCAATGGGATTCATAACTTAATATATAGAGGTAAAAAACAGTTTGTCGGCGAAGGGGGTTCCCCTTCCGCCCCCCTAAATCCCCGCAGGGTCAAACTGATATCTCTAAATGTTTCAAAAGCTTAGATTCTTATAGTTATAGAGTCGACAGCCTCAGGTACAAAGCATCCCGCATTGACGTAGGGTCCAAGGAAGCGTCGCACCCCTAGGGGTGTGATGCTGACAACCTACCCTAATGTAAGCATTAGTGGCTGCTTCCACGGCTCAAACTCGTGACTTATATGTCACATGGAGACAACCTTATTGTTGCTCCAAGGCTCCCTTTCAATCGACTACTTAATGTATGCACAGCAAGAAGGGTGCCGAATTGCATTAAGCTAAGGGGCGAGGGTTACCTCTCGACAATAGAGATTTGAGATGTCGAAATTTGCTGTGATTAACATACGTGCCCCGAAGAGTAAAGTAGTAGTTAAAGCCTCATGAAGCCGAGGCATAAGAAGCGGTAGAAGGAAGAGGATGCAGAAGGTATACATAAGTGCCATAGTAAATTTCCGACCACCTTTCTCTACCATTATAGCTGATATAAGAAGCCCAGGAATCTCTAAAAAAAAGAAAAATAGAATGGTTAGTCGTATGTATGAAATGTAGGGAAAACAACATTGTTTTTACCTGCAAGACTAGTAATGAGCACATCCCTATAGAGGCTCTGATCAGTGTTCATATACAAAGCAATGGACGAGTGTCTACTTTGTCCACTGCTAAACTGTGAGGTTAGCAATATAATGCCATAATATGAGAAAGTATTTCCAATAAAAACTACCCATATGAGGAGGGTATTTCTTCGTAACGAGGGGGACAAAAGCATCAGTAGTGATGAGAAGCCTGAGTTAAAACTTGAGGTTTTGTTTTCTCCAGGGGAAAGCAATTCTTCATTTATGTCAGTTACTTGATCAATAACAAGGATTCCAGGGGGAAGTTCTGTCTTATTGACAATAGCTATTTTTCTCAGGATATCATGTGCATCGCTTATTCTACCTTTGGCACATAGATATCTTGGAGATTCTACTGTAAAAATGTACAAGAAAAGTGCTGCAAATGATGGTATAGATGATAAAGCCAGTAACCATCTCCAACCTAATGTTGGCATAATCACCTGCAACAGAAACCAAGAGAATGCCATAAGTTTTTTCAAGCGTTACATCAACGAAACTTGACATGTTGCATGCTTGACCTACGCGAAATCCTTATCTTACTTCCTTTGTTTTTTCACAAACAACTTCATGGATTAGCACGACAGGTGCAGGTAAGCATATGGCTAAGTCATATGTATTCTCGCTTTAATTTTTAACTGCTAAACATGAATTGCTTCATCTGATGTAAACATGGAGTGCAGGTAAGTATTTATCTAACGAAGTGTTAGCACTATCTATTATAAGAGTATAGATTAAGGGGAGCACAAGCAAAGGATGTATACCATTGCTAATAAAGCCTCAAGTATTGTTCCAATTGACCAAAACGCGTAATAGATGATCATCCACATGCCTCTGTTTTGTGGAGGAATAAATTCAAGAAGCCAAGATCCATATACATAACCTCCGCCTACGCCAAATCCAACCATCATACGAAGAGCAAGAAACCAAATATAATTTGGACAAAAAGTAGTCACTGCTGCAGGTGCAGCAGTCACTATTGCAATTCTCAGAAGACCATTCCTGGTGATGGAAAATGAAAATAGATAGTCATTCAAAATGAAGTGATGTGTGACAAATTAAACCAAAGATGATGACTTTGTTATCTTCTCCTCTACATCCTTAATTTGTTGATTAATACCCTAAATTATCACTAAGGGTGTCTTTGGTATTGAAAATATTTTCAGTTTTGCCATGTTTGGTAAGAAAATATATTCCTTAAAAGTGAGGAAACAATTCCCAGGTTCCAAATCATGATAGAAAGGGAGACAAACAACAACAACAAACCCATTGTAATCCCACAATTAGGGTTTTGGGAAGGTAATGTGTACGCAATCTTACTCCTACCTTGAGAAGGTAGAGAGGGCAGCCTGATGCACAAAGCATCCCGTGTTAACGCCGGATCCGGGGAAGGGCCGCACCCCAAGGGGTGTGTGATGTAGGCAGTCTACCGTGATGCAAGCATCAGTGGCTGATTACACGACTCGAACCCGTGACCTACAGGTCACACAGAGACAACTTAACCGTTACTCCAAGGCGCCTTTTCTGAGAAGGTAGAGAGACTGTTTGCGATATACACTTGGCTCTAAGTAAAAATGAAACAAGAAGCTTCAAGTGATAAAGAAGGAGAAAAAGGGGAAAAATAGGTTTACCTTCTTCCATAATTATCAGTGATGAAGCCCCAATAATAACATCCAATGAGCATACCAGCAAAAACCACAGTTGTTATAAGACTTTCTTGAGTAGGAGAAAGTTCCCACTCTAACCTTAGCACTGGTCCTATAAATGACAGAATCATAATTTCAAAAGCTTCAGCCATGGAACCAAGACCAGCATAACACAAAACCAAATATTGAAATTTCCCAAAACCAAGTGATGTCAGTGCTTCATCCAATGTATATACAAGGCCAATATCCTGCTCCTCTTCCCGTTCCATCTCCATCGTCAACCTTCCACACAAGGCAATCTTCTGATAGAAGAGGCAGAGCACAACCGGTTCAGCGGCACAACATGCGCTTGTATTGTAAAGGCAAGAATGAGTTCACAACAGTCGAATAATAAGCTACTTACTTGAGAGTGAATAAGCAAAATTAAAATTGAATCCATCTATTCTCTTACTAGCAATATTTACTAACAAAGCGACGTGCAAACAATCACAACAACAACATACTCAGTGTAATTAGTGTGTATAAAGACTTTATTCTTACCTTGTGTAGTCAGAGAGACTGTTTTCGATAGATGCTCGGCTCAGGCAAGTATAAGCATAGCAATTTAGAACAAGAGATGCATGAAACAAGAAAGGAAATATGCAGAAACAATAGAAATCTAATAATACACCGAAGCAGAAGTAATATCAGGAAGTAATCGAAATCTAAGAAAATTAAGTATAATAACAAAGCGACGTGCGAACTTCCATTATATTATATAGTATTCCATATATGAAAGTTAAAATTTGCTGAAATCGTATAGTTTTCTGCTACATAAAATAAACTGAAAATTTGTTTAGTGTTGGATGAATGATTCATGTTGCATAATGGGGCAGTTATTTTTTAATGGGTGAAGAAAGCACATTTGCACCTACCACTTACCACTAAACTCGTATAGCTCCAAAATTTTCGTGTAATAAACAAATGATCGGTCGCTTTAACTGATACAATTATTAAGAGAAGACTTAAGGATATGAATACTGATTAAGTATTTGTTGAAAATATTTAGCATCATATTTTTAACTTTGTAGTATGTAAATTTGAATAACAATTTCAGATAATGTAAAAAGGGAAAGTAGAAAAAGTATTTTGACATAAGACGACCACTATGCTGCTGATGTGAAAATCTAAAACAACTGTGTGAGTTTTTCAGGAAGAAGGAGAAACAAAGTGTAAAAGAAAAGATAAAAATCATATCTGGTCCTTTTCACTTATATTATATTCTCTGAAAAGGTCCCGAGATTTTTATTCAAAAATAGAGAAAAGATGTTTTGTTTATAACTTTATCTGCAATCATATTTGAAGCAGTTCTAGGGAACTAATAGATAATCTTGTTGACTAAAGTTTGGACTTCTTTCATTTTGCTTGTATTGCAGTTTTCTCTCAACATTGGAGAGGAAAAGAAATGTAAATAAGTTGGTTATTGGTATCATTCTCAATTACTTGTGTCAGATTGGTCGAGCTGCTGGTGCATTACATGCCCTTATGGGTGGCAAACGGACAGGTCGGATATAGGCGGGACGAAATCAAGTAATTAGGGGTGTTCATGATTTGCTTTGGATCGGTTTTCCATCAAAAGAAACCAAACCAAATAAGCCGGTTCTTAAAATATTGGAACCAAACCAAACCAATTAAATCGGTTTTTAATCGATTTTTTCGGTTATTTATCGGTTTTTTCTTAAATATGAGACATACACTACCAAATACATATTTCGGCGACTACATTTTTAACGTAACACTATCAAACCAATTGCTCTTTGAGAAATTTATTATTTACCAAGATATATTGATGCTAATTGAATCATATGAATAATTTAAGTACTCAATTAAAAATCGATTATTTTTAACATGAAATAAATTCTTTTACGTAGCAAAAAATAACTACCAATCAAACTAGAATGTAAAGGCAAAGAATTAGATTATTGTAATAGCAAATGATTAGACGAAAATACAAACAAGTAATATGTACCATTAAATTTTAGAAACTTTATATAAAAACATACATATACAAGTGTAATAAAATTGTCACGACCCAAAATCTAACCATGGTCGTGATGGCACCTATCGTGTTACAAGGCAAGCCTATTTCCCAAAATATTACTACTAGTTTGATTATAAGACTTTAATAAAACATATCCAATATTTGAAATTTTCATAAACCAAATCAACTTTAAATATAATTAATATAAAGTACGGAAACGAGCCTCAAACATTGGGGTATCACTAAGTCATGAGCGTCTAAAACTATGAACTAAGATATATATATTGTCTAACTGTCCAAAAGAATAAATGACAAAAGGAGTAACAAGGTCCTGCGGACGCTAGCAGCTACCTTGCAGTCTCTAAAGATAGTCGGCCTGAACTCAACGATCGCGGCGCTCTAACTCACCTGAATCTGCACATAAAGTGCAAGATGTACTATGAGTACAACCGACTCAGTAGTAACAGAAATGACTAAGGAACTGAGTAGTAGTGACGAGCAAAACAAAACAGTCCAATTATTTATTTTCATAATTAAAAATATAAACAGGGATAAACAGGTAAATTCTATAAAATCAACAAATGCTACAAAAAATTTAACAGGTAAAAATGGAGTAACAACAAAAGTAAATGAAACCTCACAGCAATGTCACTCCATCACTCAGCACTCGGCGCTTGGCACTCTCATTCAACACTCAATAGGTACCTGCGCTCACCGGGGGTGTGTACAGACTCTAGAGGGGCTCTCAAAGCCCAAGCGCTAAGCACAGACAACTCACGTGCTGCACGGACAACTCACGTGCCATAATATCAATACCTGGATCCGCACGGTCAACTCACGTGCTATGCGGACAACTCACGCGCTATGGTATCAATACCTGGATCCTCACGGTCAACTCACGTGCTACGCGGACAACTCACGCTATATGGTATCAATATCTCACAACATGCCCTCATCCTCACTCAATCATGTACCTCTCTAGCCTCACCATTATCAACAAATAAGGGGACACAACCCACATCAATTATCACATCATATCAACAAAATAATAGAGACTGAGGTAACCATGTACAATAATTTTTATGACTGAGTACAATTAATGTGAGCACGAATAAATTAAAGCCTAAGCATGATCTCTAGCATGAAGGCAGTCAAGTTCAATAACATGAAAATATGTAGCAAAGATAATGGCCATTAGGCCTCACGGGACGAATCAAGTCTCAGTCCCTCGCGGTGCACCTCCACATGCCCGTCACCTGGCGTGGGTATCACCTCCACACAATCACATGATATCAAATCTCCGGGTTTATACCCTCAAAGCCAGAGTAAAAACTGTTACTTACCTTAACGGCGTAAATCCTAGACCGAGATGCCCTCGCCTCTGGACTCGGTCTCCAAAAGCTCCAATCTAACCATAATCAGAATATTACTATCAACATAGGCTAAAGAATCGAATTCCACAATAAAAACTATATAAATAGGCCAAAAATCTGAAATCGGCCAAAATCGCCCCCGGGCCCACGTCTCAAAACCAGTCAAAACTGGCATAATAATAAACCTCATCCTCTCCCGAGTCTAACCATATAAAATTCGTCAAAATCGGACTCCGTTTGGTCCCTCAAATCCTTACTTAAAACTCTCTAAAACTCAAGCCCTAACTCCCTCAATTTTTACCCTAAACTCCTACAGTTTTCATGGCTAATGAGTGAGAAATCATTATAAACGCGTGTAATTAAACCCAAGCGACTTATCTCACTGGTGTCTCGTGATTCTCCCTTGAAAAACACTGTCCCAAAGCTCAAAACCATTCAACAATGGTGGAAAAAGGGTAAAAATTTGCGAAGGGTTACTTTTATAGGTTTTGCCCCGGGGTTCCACACCTGCGATCATCTTCCTCGCACCTGCGGTCCTAGGTATGCACCTGCGGAACTCACTTAAACGCCCAACCTCGCACCTGTGACTGTCCCTTCGCACCTGCGGGCTCGCAGGTGCGATCATCTCTTCCGCACCTGTGCTCAATGCCAAACCTCCATTTTCCGCATCTGCGACATGCCGTCCGCACCTGCGGCTCCCCATCCGCAGGTGCGGCCACACTAGTAGCCTTACACCAACAGCTTCCTGCTGCATTTTCCAACTTCCAAACTTCTCGTTAACCATCCGAAATCATCCCGAGCCCCTTGGGACCTTAACCAATAATTCCCACAAGTCATATATCACACTCGAACCTTCGGAATGCCCAAAACAACATCAAAACACCAAATCAACCTCAGATTCAAGCCTAAGAACTTCTAAACTTCCAAAATTCACCAACGACGCCGAAACCTATCAAACCATGTCAGAATGAACTCAAATTTTGCACACACGTCATAAATGACTTTGCGAACTTATTCCAACTTCTGGAATTTCATTCCGACCCCGATACCTAATTTTCCATTGCCGACCAATATCGCCAAATTTTCTACTTTCGCCAATTCAAGCCTAATTCTACCACGGACCTCCAAATTACATTCTGGACACACTCCTAAGTCTAAATCACCCAACAAAGCTAACTGAATCATAAAAATTCAAATCCGAATTCGTTTACTCATAAGTCTACTTCCGGTTGACTTTTCTAACTTAGCTTTCTAACTAAGAGACTAAGTGTTCATTTCACTCCAAAACTACTCCGGACCCAAACCTATCAACTCGATACAACTCATCACAACTGAACAACACATGAAGAAGTAGAAATAGAGGAAACGGGGCTATAACTCTCGGAACGAACGACCGTGTCGTTACAAAAAATTAAATAGCTACTTCTATAGTCGGTATGGTTCGGTTTTTTTCGGTTATTTTTTTATTAAAACCAAAATCAAACCAAATTCGATCGATTTTTAAAATTCAGAACCAAAATCAAACCAAACCTAAAATGTATCGATTTTTTTGGTCGGTTTGGTTTTCAGTTTGGTTCGATTTTTCGGGTTTTTATGAACACCCCTACAGATAATGTAAAAACTGATAAATTATCTGACCTAACCCATATTTAATACGGATAAAAAAAGATTAATTGACGGATAATATGGATCCATATTATCCATAGCTTCTTGAAGGGAGAATTTCTAGTCTCCCAATTTAAAAAACCTTAATTTGAGGCTTTACAAATATAAAAGTTAAACTCATCCGATATCAATTCATTAGCCGATAAAGATAATTTCATTTTTTTTGAAGCCGATGACATGTATTTTATTTTATTATTTGTGTCATAGATTCCATTAATATTCAGCACTCCAGATTTGACCTCAATTAGATTATTATACTTTTCCATTTTTCCTCAAATTTTTTGTTTCAACACATGTCATTTGAGTTTCATCAATCCTTTCTTTTTGTCACCCATTTATTTGTCTCAAGTAGGATTTTGGAATCGGTTCATTTTATATGATTGTAATTATACACTGAATTTAAAATGTTAATTTAGTTTAAATATTATAGCTGTACGAAAATTAGGACACGATTAACATGATACTCACTTCATTTCAATTTTATGTAAGGCTCATTTCATTTAAACAGTTATATGTTTGATGTGCTAATAGCAATTTTTTATTAGAATAACTAAAATTACCTTAAAATATTTACAAAAATTATAAATAAAAAGTATTCATATGTCGAGGGTCTACCGGAAACAACTCGCTGCCTTCGGTAAGTGTAAAATCTGCATACATACTATCTTACCCAGACCCCACTCATAGGATTGTAATTATTGTTATCATAGGTATAAATAAAAAAAGTATCTTTACAAATAGAAGAACAAACAATTGAAAAAAAATGGATAAAGATATGAGTTCTATTTTGGAAAAAGTATTTTGAAAAAAAACAAACATATTATGGTGAAATTCAAATAATAGCCAGATTTACAAGCGGTAATTGAAAAATAGTCACAATTTTAAAAGTAATCGAAATTTAGTCACTTTTCATATAAAGATAAATCTGAATGAATCATTATTCAAAATCCGGAAAATATTCCAACATAATATATTGGAGTTCGATTTTTTTACATGTGAACTTCAAGCTTAATATTCTAGAGTTCCAGCATAATATACTGGTCCAACATAATATGCTGGAAGTTCATATACATATGCTCCAATCTCCAATTTTCCGTGTGTTGGAGTTCCAACATAATATGCTAGAAGTTGATACACATGTGCACCAATCTCCACTATATTAATGCTGGAACATTCCGTGTTGCTTGTGACCATTTTTCAATAACATTACAGATACTAGTTATTTTCTAATTACCAATGCGAAAACTGGTTGGCCCGTGCTATTTTTACAAAATATTAGGGATAAATTAATAAAAGTTTTGGTTAAAGTTAAACTAAAAATTACTATAATTTTGAACCCTTCCCATAAGCTTTCCACTTTGTTTCCTTTCTAACTCCAATCAGCATAGTGCTTACCAGTTAGAGCAACAAATCCATTTGGTTTGACTTTGAGCGAATAGAAATATTGGCTGTGTTTTTCCTCCTTAAGGAATTAGGGTCTATGTATTTTGCTAAATAAAATGGATTTATAAAAGAAGAAACATTTCACCTCCAATTTTGCTTTATCCCTTTGATTAATTGATTGCGAGGTGGATATGGCACAGCAACAGCAGCAAGAGGAGGAAGATGAACTTGTGTACACATTGGATGAAGCACTTACATCATTGGGTTTTGGCAAATTCCAATATATGGTGTTGGTTTATGCGGGTCTTGGATCTATGGTTGATGCTGTTGAAGTTATGATTCTTTCTTTTATTGGACCAGCTCTTAAATCTCAATGGGGACTTTCTTCTACCCAAGAAAGTCTTATTACTACTGTTGTATTTTCTGGAATGCTCATTGGTGCTTACTTTTGGGGCCTTGTTGCTGACAACTATGGCAGAAGGCAAGCCTTTTTTCCTTTTCTTTTATTATATATTTTTGTTCTTTACATGGCTGTTTCAATTAAACATATTGAGAAGTTTGTGCTTTTCTTTCAATTTGAGTTGTTCCCTATGTTCCAATTTGATTGGCGCAGTTTGACTCGGCATAAAGTTTAAGAAAAAAATGAATACTTTCAAAAATTAGGGCTCGTTTAGTATGCGGGATAAAGTGGGGTACTAAATTTATACTATGTTTGGTTGATTGTATAAATTTATCGTCAACCAAACATAGTATAAATATAGTCCAGGCTTAATCCTGAATATCTCATCTTATCTCACCTCATCCCATCAAACTTGGTATTATTTTATCACACCTCCTAGGTGGAATAAATTAATCTAGGGATTATAATCCCAGGACTATGTTCCCAGGATAATTTAGTCAGCGTACCACACGATTCCTTATGGTTTTAAACATGTCATAACATTTGTATTGTTATCAAATTTTTGAAACTTGGGATTTTAAGTCTGTCATAACATTTATGTGACTATAAAAACTTCTCATTACAGGTACGATAGGAAGTTTAAAGTTAATTGTTTTGAAACAGAGTAATAAGAAAATAGTGCCAAACAAATTGAGATGGAGTGAGTATTATAAAGAGCTATGTGACTAGCCTGTAGGTCAGTCAACTTGAACCTGATGAGTTTCTTAAATGCCTTAAATGTTTTCTCACGCTTTTCGTTACTGCTATTGTTACTGTTGATGAATTTGGTTATCAAATGCAATACTTTTTTTGTGACCGAGAAATTTATACAGGACTAACCGCACCGCCTTTTACTCGGGATAATGGATTGCCCCTCTACCCTTCTCCATATAAATACATGACTTAGTTCATATAGCGCAGGGCTTGAACTTGTGACCTGGGTCACAAGTCTCTCAACCTTTGCCACTTAAACTAATCCCTGGTTATTAAATGCAATACTTAGTTGTTCAATAAATGATAGATGATGCTCAATAGTTCTTTGGTTTAAGTTTTTCATATCTGTGCACTGAAAATGATTATCCACTTTCATTTTCCATCATCAGGAAGGGACTTTTGACTGTGGCAATAGTGACTACCATATCTGCATTTCTGAGTTCCTTTTCTCCAAACTATATATCACTGCTCATTCTTCGTATGCTGGTCGGAATTGGTCTGGGTGGTGGTCCTGTATATGGATCTTGGTTTCTTGAATTTGTGCCTTCTAGAAACAGGGGCACATGGATGGTTATCTATTCAACTTTTTGGACAATTGGAACAATACTTGAGGCGTTATTGGCAATGGTACATCCTTAATTTGCTTGTGATATCCACTGCTTATCTAAAGAAATCATTCTCCTCTTCTCAGGATTTTTCACAAGATTATCATTTTATCTACACTCACCTGGTTCCCTTTATTAATTCGTGCCAACTCAGATGAGCTTAAGTTAGGATGGATTTGCCAGTGTTACTATCCACCTTTTTTACTTTCTTGAAATTAGCTTTCCCTGAGGTCCAAGTGCAGATTTTAAAGGATGACTAGAAGTCTATCATCCAAATGTAGAAGGTGCCGTATGTGTAAATAATGTCTTTAGGATAAGGAATGGCTGAGTAACGCTTCTCAAATACGTGAAGGAACATGTATATAAGTGAATAAGATCCGCTTTTTGCTTATAGCTAATAAGAAAAGAGTATTTTGTTTTTTCCAATTTATAATTTATAAAAGTGATATTTGTCTGCAAACTCTTTTTCTTTATAAATTAAAAACATGTCCATCTCTGTTTGCATTCTTTTGAAGGGTAAGCATGATTAGCATGATCTGAAAAGTGGTGTCTGTATATATATATATATACACACAGAACAAACACACTTCTTTCAGTTTTGATTTCTTATGATTATCTTCTTATAACAGTTTTCTACTTCTATCTCTATTCCAGTTCTTCAAGAGTTTCTAGAATAATTGTACCTTTGTCTCAAAATAAATAAGCACCTATTTTTCACCCAATTAAGTGTTGGCACTTATCAGCACAATGCTCTCCTCCCCAAAAAAACCAGGTCTTAAATCCTCGCCAACGAAAACTAACTCAAAGAAAGAACCGGGG
>ML334634.1:108719-172639 GCA_005239505.1 Nicotiana paniculata
TGAGGTGAAAAGTTTCACTCACAAACCTATAAGATTTCTCCTAAATTTGGTCTGACTGCTCTAGTTTGAGCAGCTCGACCAGAACATAGATGACTGTAAGAGGACATACCTGATAAGTTGTGGTTGATCACTTTCTTCCCACAATTTGCTGTGGTTTTTGTTTGTTGACAGAGCTGTAGAGATCCCAAACAGTTTGTGATAAATGAGAAAAAATGAAAACAAAGTAGAGTATGCATCTCATATTGTTTGTGCTCATGTATATGTTGGAAAGCTTATTGCTACTTTGCTTGGTCTTTCTTGCAGACTATCATGCCAAGCCTAGGTTGGAGGTGGTTACTAGCTTTATCATCTATTCCATCATTTGCAGCACTTTTCTTGTACACTTTTACAGTAGAGTCTCCTAGATATCTATGTGCCAAAGGTAGAATAAGTGATGCACATGATATCTTGAGGAGAATAGCTATTGTCAATAAGACAAAACTTCCGCCTGGAATTCTTGTTACTGATCAAGTGACTCATGAGCTGAATGAGGAATTACTTTCCCCTGGAAAAAACAAAATCTCCAATTTTAAAACAGGATTGTCATCATTTCTAATGCTTTTATCCCCAAGGCTACGGCGAATTACCCTCCTCACGTGGGTGGTTTATTTCGGGAATTCATTTTCCTATTATGGCATTATATTGCTGACATCACAGTTAAGCGCCGGGGAAAATAGATGCTTCTCAGTTGCTTTGAACGCGAAAAAGGACACGAGCCTCTATAGAGATGTGTTCATCACTAGCCTTGCTGGTAATTTTTATTTTCATTTCATTTTTTCATTTTTTTTGTGTAAATTTGCAGTTCAATTATTTCCTCTGAGTTCACATTGACTTGAATCCAATTTGTAAGTCTAAGTTATCCTTTGTCTTTCAGAACTTCCTGGGCTTCTTTTTTCAGTCTTAGTGGTGGAGAAAGTTGGTCGAAAATTTTCAATGGCACTAATGTACGTCTTAGGCTTCCTATTCCTTCTTCCGCTTGTTGTACCTCAGAATGAGGTTCTAAGTACAGTATTGCTATTCGGAGCTCGTATTTGGGTCATAGGAACCTTCACCCTTGCTGGTGTCTATTGTCCAGAGGTGAGTGTCACTCATTTCCATCTTGAAGCACTCCGTTCTTCATTCATTCTTAGCGTAATTCATCGTCTGATTCATTTCATTTCTTGGCATGAACACTTATTTTGATCTCTTTTCTGCAGATTTATCCAACCTCAGTGAGAACGACTGGTTGTGGAGTTGCGAGTTCTGTGGGGCGAATTGCAGGGATGGTCTCTCCTTTAGTTGCAGTACAATTGGTTAGAGGTTGCCATCAGATGGCTGCAATCTTTTTATTTGAAGTGGTTTTAATTTTATCAGCAATTAGTGTTCTGCTCTTTCCAGTTGAGACCAAGGGACGTGAACTTGTTGATCATGTCTCTTCGTAGAAAGTTGTATACCAATTAGTAGTTGTATTAATTTGCTCTCTACATTGGAGAGAAATAGACTGATCTATTAAAGATGCAGCGCTCTAAGTTATACTGGTATTTTATTCACTATAAAATTAGTTAATAGTGTAAAATCTCCGATATTAGAAGATGTCCAAACAAGAAGAAGAACCCGTGAAGTTCTATTGTTAGGATTCATTTGTATAATAGTGTATAATATTATATAAGTAGTGTATAATAGTGTATAAACATCCCTTACGCATTATTTATACATAATTTACAGGTATTTGATGGATTTCCCACGCTTCTTCTTTCGCGTGTATTAGTACATGCCGATTCGGTAGAATTTTTTTCACGGACGCTGATTGGCCTGGAATTCTGTAGATCCACAGGAAACGGCCTATTGACCCATATTCATTACTTTCGTTGTGACTTTTGGGTTCGTTTTAATGCGTTTCGGGGTCTTGCAACACGAATTTGTGATTATATCCACTTTTTGTGTGTGTTACTACATTCTAATTCTGTAGATTTTTTTTGACGTACTCTAATTGGCCCCAAATTTTTTAGGTCCAGGAAATGACCTAGTGACAAATACATACTGTTCACCATGAAGTTCGAGTTCATTTTACTGCGTTTCAAGGTCATGCAACACGAATTTTCGATTGTATCCACTTTTTCATGTGTATTATTACATGCTAATTCTGTAAAATTTCTTTTACGAACTCCGATTGGCCAGAAGTTTTGTAGGTCCATAGGAGACGGCTTAGTTATTGCTTCGCCATGACTTTCGAGTTCATTTTATTGCGTTTCAGCGTCATGCAATACGTATTTGTGATTATATCCCTTTTTTGTGTGTATTAAGTACATGCTAATTCTATAACATTTTTTTTGACGAACTCCGATTGGTTAATGAACAATAGTCATGGCTTCGGCATCACTATTCCTCATTTTTTGCATTTTAGGACAAAAAATTGAAATTCGGGTCGATTTTCAAATTTATAGTGCTATAGTCCATGCCATATGTATGAATCCGGACCTAATGAACAATAATCATGACTTTGGTATGACAGTTCTTTGTTATTTGACATTTTAGGGCCAAAAAATTAGAACTAATGCAGATTTCCAAACTTTCGTGCGCTACAGTCCACGCCATCAACATGAATCTGAGATACACATCCGAATCACCTAAAATTTTGCGGGACAATAAAAATGGCCTAATAAACAATAGTCATGGCTTTGGCATGACCGTTCCTTATTTTTCTGCATTTTAGGGCCAAAAAACTAGAATTCGGGCCAATTTTCCAATTTATGTGTGCTATAGTCCACGCCATCTGTATGAATTCGAACTACCGGATTCGAGTCGCCTAAAATTTTGTGGGGCAATAAAAATGACCTAATGAATAATAGTCATGGCTTCGGTATGACAGTTCCTCGTTTTTGCCATTTTAGGACCAAAAAATTAGAACTGAGGGAGATTTTCAAACTTCTGTGTGCTATAGTCTACGACATCTGCATGAATCCAGGCTACAGGATTCGTATCGAATAAAATTTTGCGGGGCCATAAAAAAAAGACCTAATGAACAATAATCATGGCTTCGGCATGACTGTTCCTCGTTTTTTGGCATTTTAGGGCTAAAAACCTGAAATTCGGGTCGATTTCCAATTTTTTGTATGTTAGTCCATGCCATCTACATGAATCTGGGCTACCGGATCTGAATCGCCTAAAATTTCACGGGACCATTAAAACTAACATAAAGAACAATAGTCGTGGCTTCGGCATGACCGTTCCTCGTCTATTGGCAGGCCAAAAAACTGAAATTTGGATCGATTTTTAAATTTTCGTGTGCAATAGTCCACGCCATTGATCCACTTCCAATCCACACTCAACAATGAGTGGAAGAGGTCTTTGGAAAATAATACCCAACTATGAGTCGGGGTCGATTTCCTCAGGGAGCTAACAATGGGTGTTCGGGGATATACTTGATGCGTGAAGACGAAACAACTTAAATACACTTCCAATCAAGTTGGTTTTGCAAAGTACTTCTATAAACTACACTATCAATGATCAACTATAGAAATGAAGCTAGAAATTGACTAATTGTTTTGGTTGTTTTCAAATAGGTAAAATTCCTAGGGATGTAACCTTCGCCTAGGTGTTCGCCTAATGGGTTAATTACATTAACACTAGTTTTATTGATTGGGTGTATTATAGCTCTTAACTCTAAGTTATCTACTCAATACCTCTCGGTCATAGAGTGATTTTGCCCAATTTGGCTTTCACAAGCCCAAATAGGTATCAAGCTAAATAGTTGATATGAGCTCAACTCGGGTTTCCCTATCTCTAGTTCAAACCCTTTAACTAGGCTAGTCAAATCTTTAACTAACCCAATTTCTTGTTAGCCAATCTTTCCTAGACTAGGTCACTCTTTGTCAAGTAAAGATCAAGTCAAAAAGGCATGAATCAATATTTACAACCATTAGTTCTAAAATTGAAGCATGAACAAGGCTAAATAACAATCATCCAATCATAAACAAACATTAAATTAAATATTCATAAGTTTTATACACTAGGGTTGGGTGTCAACCCTAGTAAATGTCTAGTAACACTACTAAAAATTAGCTATTTACCGACGCAGATTACCGAAAGAAGTCCCTTGGCAACAAGGCTTTACTGAGGGAAGTCCGTCGGTAAGTGGCACATAGGTAAATCGCTTGTTAGTAGAATCCCTCAGTTGCCGATGGACCCCGTCAGACAACCTTCGATAGCTTTCTGACTCAATTTGGTCAAATAATTTTACTTACCGACGGATATCCTTTTGTATATTATAAAATAATATAATTTTAATAATATCTATACCGACGAATATCTCTCGGTAAATTAAAAATAATAATTTAACATTACCGACGAACACAATCGATACATTTAAATTTTAATTTAGTAAATTTAAAATTTTAAAATATGAATTAATTCTTATTCAGATGGATATCCGTTGATATGTTCAACAAAATTTGAAAATTTATTTTTAGTATATCGACGGATTCCCTCGGTAAGTCCCTTGGTAAATCTGGTATATTTTTGACAGACAATACTTATTTTTTGTTGCACCACCTGCCAGCCAGAATATTCAAATAGAAACAGAAATGTAACAACAATAAAACACAAATTAACAACATTAAAACTTTATTAACCATCCAAATATCCAAATTATCCCATCAAACATTAAAAAATCATCCAATCAAAACTACACAAAATGCAACCAAACTTCAAAATATAATATTCAGAAGGCAACATCTAACTAAACAATAATTCGGCCAAATTTAAAATTACTGATCTTCTTCATCATTTATATTGTTTCCATAACTTTCATCCTCTTCATAAATGTAACTTTTTGGCAAAGAGTGGGGCAGGCTGATTAAGTTGTTCGCTTGAGCCTTGAGGGACTCGATGTCATTCCTAAGTGCAGTCCTAATCTTCTTTTCTTGGATTCTTTTTTCTCGTCTATTAGAATAGTTCCTAGAAAATTATGGAATTGTTCGCTGCATCTCCTCAAACTCCCCACTTCTCTTCCTGCAACTCATAGTATAAAATGAAGAAAACAAAAAGAAATACTAATTAAAGTCATAATATTAAATTAAATTGATTAAGTATGATGTTATTGTACCAAAACGATCACAAATTTCCCAAAATGGTAAACTAAAACGGCTACATCTAAGAAAACTTCAAAACTTGACCTAAATAGTGATTCCTCTATTTATAGTGGCCCAAAATTTGCTGGCAAAAATGTCTTTCGTGATGTTTTGTGGCCGCACAATTCCATGTGCGGTTCACGCATTGCTTGAGTCTGCAGGTGGATAGATTCTGCAGCCACACACTTTGATCTGCGGTTGCACTTCAACTTCTACGGCCGCACAATTCATGTGTGATCCACACTTCAGGCAAGGCTTTAGTCTTGGTCATTTTGCACTCTCTGAACTTTTTGAATTCTTGTTAGTGTGACTATGTTCTGTTGCCGCACTTCTTCTTCAATTACTTATAGGCTTTTACAACAGATCTGCGGCTGCAAAGAGAATTCTGCGGTCCGAACTTGCTGTTGCGGACCGCACTTCTAGTATCTATGCCCCTTTTTGCCTTGTAAGTTGGAACACTCCTTTTTGAGTGGGATTTTTTCATTTGAGCCCAAATCTCCAATATACCTGCAATTTACACTTTTTTATTAGTTTTGTGAACATGAATCAATACTTTCGGACTAAAATAAAAGTTAAAGGGTACTAATAAGTGGATAAAATTCACACTTATAAGTCATCTACATGAATCCGGACTATCGGATCTGCATAACCAATAATTTAGTGGAGCCATAAAAAATAACCTAATGAACAGTAGTCATGGCTTCGGCATGATCGTTCCTTTTTTTTGTTGGTATTTTAGGGCCAAAAAACTAAAATTCGGGCCGATTTTTTCATGCGTTATAGTCCGCGATATATGCATGAATCCAGACTACCTGATCTGAATCGCCTAAAATTTTTGCAGCCATAAAAAATGACCTAATGAACAATAGTCATGGCTTCAACGTGACATTTCCTCATGTTTTGGCATTATAGGGCAAAAAACTATAATTTGCACCATTTTTAAATTTTCGTGTGCTACATACTCCACGCCATATGCATGAATCCGGGCTACCGAAACTGAATCGCCTAAAATTTTAACGGGCCATAAAAAATAACTAATGAACAATAGTCATGGCGTTGGCATAATTGTTCCTCATGTTTTAGCATTTTAGGGCAAAAAAACTAGATTTTAGGCCGATTTCTAAATTTTCATGTGCTATAGTCCAAGCCATCGCATGAATCAGGGCTACTAGATACGAATGCCTAATTTTGTAGGGCCATAAAATAAGACATAATGAACAATAGCCATGGCTTCAACATTACCATTCCTCATTTTTGAAAATTTAGGCACAAAAAACTAAAATTCGGGCCTATTTCCAAATTTTTATGTGTTATAGTCCACGTTATCTGCATGAATCCAAACTACCAGATTTGATCCACCTAAAATATTAGGGGGATATAAATAATGGCCTAATGAACAATAGTCATGGCTTCGGCATGACCGTTCCTCATTTTTTTTTAGCATTTTAGGCCCCAAAAACTTGAATTCGTGCCGATGTTCATATTTTTGTATGCTATAGTCCACGCCATCTGCATGATGGGATACCAGAACTGAATCGCCTAAAATTTTAGAACGTTCCCCTCTTTTTTTACATTATAGGGCCAAAAAATTAGAATTCAGGCCAATCTCCAAATTTTCGTGTGCTAAAATCCACGCCATCTACAAGAATCCATACTACCGGATCCGAGTCTCTTAAAATTTTGCAGGATCATAAAAATGACCTAATGAATAATATTCATTGCTTTATCATAAACGTTCCTCATTTTTTGGCATTTTAGGTCCAAAAAACTAGAACTCGGTCCGATTTCTAAATTTTCATGTGCTATAGTCTATGCCATCTGCACAAATTCGGGATATCTGATCCGAGTCGCCTAAAATATTTCGGGCCATAAAAATTACCTAATGAACAATAGTCACGGCTTCGGCATGATCGTTCCTCATTTTTTGGCATTTCAGGGCTAAAAACTGAAACTCAAGCTGATTTCTAAATTTTCGACATTTGCATGAATCTAGACTACCGGATCCGAGTCGCCTCAAATTTTAAGAGGCCTTAAAAATGATATAATGAATAATATTCATGGCTTCGGCATGATCATTCCTCGTTTTTGGTATTTTAGGACCAAAATTTGAAACTCAAGCTGATTTCCAAATATTTGTGTGCTATAATCCATGTCATTCGCATGAATCTGGGCTACCATATCCAAATCGCCTAAAACTTTACGGGGTCATAAAAATATCCTAATGAACAATAGTCATGGCTTAGGCATGACCGTTCCTCTTTTTTGACATTTTAGGGCAAAAATATTAGAATTTAGATAGATTTCCAAATTTCTTGTGCCATAATCCACACCATCTGTATGGCTACAATTTTACGCGGACATAAAAAATGACCTAATTAACAATAATCATGGCTTCGGTATGACCGTTCCTCATTTTTTTGATATTTTAGGGCCAAAAAATTAGAACTCAGGCCGATTTCTTAATTTTTATACTATAGTCCACGCAATCTGCATGAATCCGGACTAGCGGATCTGAGTCGCCTAATGTTTTGCGAGACCATAAAAAATGACCTAATAAAAAAATTCATGGCTTCGGGATGACCATTCCTCGTTTTATTGCATTTTAGGGCCAAAGCTGGAATTCAGGTCGATTTCTAAATTTTAGTGTGCTATAATCTACGACATCTGCATGAATCAGTGCTACCGGATCCGAGTCGACAAAAATTTTGCGGGTCCATAAAAAAATGACCTAATGTACAATGATCATGGCTTTGCCATGACCGTTCATCATTGTTTGGCATTTTAGGGCTAAAACTGAAATTCGGGTTGATTTCCAAATTTTTATGTGCTAGTCCACGTGCATGAATCCGGGCTACCGGATTGCGGGACCATTAAAAATGACCTAATTAACAATAGTCATGGCTTCGGCATGACCTTTACTCGTCTTTTGACATTTTAGGGCCAAAAAACTAAAATTCGGGCCGATTTTTAAATTTTCGTATGTTGTAGTCCTAATGAACAATACCCATGGCTTCAGCATGACCGTTCCTTATTTTTTGGCATTTTAGGCCAAAAAACTAAAATTCGGACCGATTCTTTTGTATGCTATAGTGCACGCCATTTGCGTGAATCCGATTTCCGAATCCGAATCGCCTAAAACTTTGCGGGGCCATAAAAATGACCAAATGAAAAATAGTCATGACTTCTGCATGACTGTTCCTTAGTTTTTATTGTTTCGTCATGACTTTCGGGTTTATTTTATATTATTTTTGGGTCTTACAATAAGAATTTGTGATTATATCCACTTTTTGTGTTGTATAAGTGTATGTTGAATTTGTAAAAAAAAAATTACGAACTCCAATTAGCCTAAAATTTCGTAAGTCCATAAGAAATGACCTAATGAACAATACTTATAACTTCTCCAAGATTTTTGGCTTATTTTGTGGCATTACAAGGTCATGCAACACGAATTTGTGATTATATTCACTTTTTCGTGTGTATTAGTACATGTTAATTTTGTAAAAAAAAAATTTAATTGGCTTTGATTGGCCTGATATTTCGCAGATCCATAAGGAACAACCTAGTAACCTATACTTATTGCTTCTCCATAAGATTCAGGTTCATATTATGGTATTTTAGGGTCATGTGGTACAAATTTGTGATTATATGCACTTTTTCGTGTGTATTAGTACATGTTGATTCTGTAGAATTTTTGTGGTGGAGTCCGATTGGCCTGAAATTTCTTAGGTACACACGAAACAACCTAGTGACCAATACTCATTGCTTCGCCATGACTTTCGGGTTCATTTATGGTATTCTGGGGTTATGTAGCTTGAATATATGATTATATACATTTTTTATGTGTATTAGTACATGTTGATTCTGTAAAAGAATTTGACGGACTCTAAAATTTTGTAGGTCCATAGAAAATGACCTAGTAACCAATACTTATTGCTTCACCATGACTTTCGGATTTATTTTATGACGTTTCCGGGTGAAGCAAGACGAATTCTTGATTATATCCACTTTCTCATGTGCATTAGTACATGCTGATTCTATAAAAAAAATGACAGACTTTGATTGGATTGAAATTTTATATGTCTATAAGAAAGGGCCTAGTGACTAATATTTATTGCATCGCCATGACTTTCGGGTTCATTTTATGGCGTTTCAGGATCATGCAACATGAACTTTTTTTTACTATATTCATTTTTTCATGTGTATTAGTACATATTGATTCTGTAAAAAAAAGTTTGACAAGCTCCGATTGGCTTGAAATTTTGTAGGTCCATAGAAAACGACCTAGTAACTAATACTTTTAACTTCACTATGGCTTTCAAGTTAATTTATAGCGTTACAGGGTCATGCAATACGAATTTGTAATTATATCTACTTTTTCGTGTGTATTAGTACATGCAAACCTTGTTAAAAAATATTGATGGACTCCGATTTGCCTGAAAATTTTTAGGTCTATAAAAAACAGCCTAGTGACATACTTATTGCTTGCCATGACTTTCCTGTTCATTTTATGGCGTTTAGGGGTCATGTAACACGAATTTGTAAATTTATTTTTTTGTGTGTATTAGTACATGCTGATTTTGTAGAATTATTTTGACGAACTCTGATTGGCTTGGAATTTTGTAGGTCCATAAAAATGGCTTAGTGACTTATACTTATTGATTCGCCTGACTTTCAGGTTCATTATAGGGAGTTTCGGGGTCATGCAACACGAATTTGTGATTATTTTTATTTTTTCCTGGTTATTAGTAAATGTTGATTCTGTAGAATTATTTTGGCGAACTCTGATTGGCCTGTAATTTGTAGACCCATAGGAAACGTCCTAGTGACCAAAAACTCATTGTTTTGTCATGACTTTCAGGTTCATATTATGGCATTTTAGGACCATGCAACACGAATTTGTGATTATATCTACCTTTTCGTGTGTATTAGTACATGTTGATTTTGTAGAATTTTTTGACGGACTCTAATTAGTATGAAATTTTGTAGGTCCATAGAAAACGGTCTAGTGACCAATACTTATTGCTTCTCCATGACTTTTGGGCTCATTTTATGATATTGCGGGGTCACACAACACGAATTTGTGATTATATCTTCTTTTTGTATGTATTAGTATATGCCGATTCTATAGAATATTTTTGACGGACTCCGGTCGGTCTGAAATTTCGTAGGTTAATAGGAAACAGCTTAGTGACCAATACTTATTGTTTAGCCATAATTGTTTTTTGACCTTCCGGGTCATGCAAAACGAATTTGTGATTATATTCATTTTTTCGTGTGTATTAGCACATGCTGATTCTGTAAAACTTTTTTGGCGGGTTCCGATTGGCCTGAAATTTTGTAGGCCCATAGGAAATGGCTTAATTACCAATACTCATTGTTTTTCATGACATTAGTTTAGTTTAAGGTGTTTCAGAGTCATGAAACACAAATATGTGATTAATTCACTTTTGTGTGTGTATTAGTATATGTCGATTCTGTAAAAAAAAACTTACGCACTCTGATTGACATGAAATTTTATAAATCCATAGGAAACAGTGTAATTATCAATATTTATCGCTTCGCAAGGAATTTATGGTTCATTTTATGGCTCTTCCGGGCCATGCAACAAAAATTATGATTATATACACTTTTTTGTATGTAATAGGATAACAACAACAAAAACAATAACAACAACAACAATATAAAAAAAACCCGGTGAGATCACACAAGTGGAGTCTAGGAGGGTAATATGTACGCAAACATTACTCCTACCCTAGAGAGGTAGAGAGGTTATTTATGAAAGACCCTCGACTCGATAGGAAGGATAGAAACAAGCAAAAATCAACAAGAAGGCTAGGAAAATGATACCAACAATTTGTGTGTACTAATAAATGCTAATTTATGAAAGTTTTTTACGGATTCTGATTGGCCTAAAATTTTGTAGGTCCATAGAAAATAGCCTAGTGACCAATACTTATTGTTTCGCCATGACTTTCGGATTTATGTTCTAGCATTTCTGTCATGCAACACATATTTGTGATTATATTTAGTTTTTCATGTGTAATAGCACATGTTGATTCTGTACTTTTTTTTATGGAATCTGATTGGCCTGAAATTTTGTAGGTCCATAGGAAATGTCTTAGTGACCAATATCCATTGCTTTTGCATGACTTTCAGATTTATCTTAAGGCGTTTTCGGGTCATGCAACACGAATTTTTTAACAATCCGCTTTTTTCATGTACATCAGTATATGTTAATTCTGTAGAATTTTTCTGACAGACTTCGATGAGCGTGGAATTTCGTAGGTCCATAGGAAACAGCCTATTGCCTGACTTTCGAGTTCATTTTATGGTGCTTCTGGGTCACGCAATACGAATTTGTGATTATATTCATTTTTTCGTGTGTATTAGTACATGCTGATTTTGTATTTAAAAAATGACAGACAGTGATTGGCCTGAATTTTTGTAAGTCCATGAAAAACAGCCTGGTTACCAAAAATCACTACTTTACCATGACTTTTGGGTACGATTTATGGATTTTCGGGATCATGCAACATGAATTTATAATAATATCTATTCTTTCGTGTGCATTACAACATGATAATTCTGTAGAATATTTGTGACGGACTTTGATTGGCCTGAAATTTTGTAGGTCCATAGAAAATAGCCTAGTGACCTACACTTATTGCTTCGCCATAACTTTCGGGTTCATTTTATAGCATTTTGGGTGATATATCATGAACTTTTATTATATTTCTTTTCGTGTGTATTAGTACATGTTGATTCTGCAAAATAAAATTAAAGGGACTTTAATTGGCCTAAAATTTTGTAGGTCGAAAAGACCTAGTTACCAATACTTATTGCTTCGCCATGACGTTCTTGTTCATTTTATGGAGATTCGAGGTCATGCAACATGAATTTGTAATTATATCTACTTTTCGTGCGTATTATTACATGCTGATTTTGTAGAGTTTTTTATAGGCTCCAATTGGCCTAAACTTTTGTAGGTCCATTAAAATGGCTTATTGACCAATACTCATTGCTTCACCATGACTTTTGGGTTCATTTTATGACATTTCGAGGTCATGCAATATGCATTTGTGATTATATTCAATTTTTCGTATGTATTAGTACATGCTAATTTTGTAAAAAAAAATATCGGACTCCAATTAGCCTGAAATTTCATAGGCCCGTAGAAAACGACCTCATGACTAATATTTAATGCTTTGACATGACTTTCGGGTTCAATTATGGCGTTTCGGGTCATGCAACATGAATTTATGATTATATCTACTTTTTTACATGTACTAGTACACGCTCATTTTGTAGATTTGATGGGCTCAGATTATCGTGCAATTTTTTATAACCATAGAAAACGGCCTAATGACCATTACTCATAGCTTCTCGATGACTTTCGGGTTCATTTTATGGCATTTTGGGATCATGCAATATGAATTTGTGATTGTATTCACTTTTTCCTATGTATTAATACATGTTGATTCTGTAGAATTTTTTTGACGGATTCTAATCGGCCTGAAATTTATAGTTCCATAGGAAACGATTTAGTGACAAATACTTATTAATTCGTCGTGACTATCGGTTCATTTAATGGCATTTATGTAACGACTTGGTCCGTCGTTACGTAGAACCTGCATTATAATTGTTGTTATTGACTTGTCATAGGTTGATTATTCTGTTATTGGTGTGTTAGAGTTGATAGGCTTGAAATCGAATGGTTGTAGTGAGAGTTTAGTCATTTAGTCTTTAAGAATAGCCTTAAAATAGGAAAAGTCAACTGAGAGTTGACTTATTGGTAAACGACCTCGGAATGCAGATTTTATGGATCGGATAGCTTCGTTAGGTGATTTGAAACTTAGGAGTGTGTTCAGAATAATTTTGTGATGTCCGGTGTAGAATTAGGCTTGAATTGGCGAAAGTTAGTTTTTGGTGATTTCCTATCGGCAGTGAAAAATAGGCTATCGGGGTCGGAACAGGTTCGTAATGTCATTTTGGATATGTATCCAAAATTTCAGGTCAATCAGAGTTGTTTTGGATAGTTTCGGCATCATTGGTGGATTTTAGAAATATCAAAGTTCTTAGGCTTGAATCCGATGTAAATTTGGTGTTTTGATGTTAGTTTTGGTGTTTTGAGAGTGCAACTAAGTTTGAATGATGTTATGGGATATGTTGGTAAATTTGGTTGGGGTCCCGAGGGGCTAGGGATTGATTTCGGGTGGTTAATGGGCAATTTTGGACTTAGGCAATTTCGGGTGGTTGAAGTGCGATCGCGTGAGCTAGGTCGCGATCGCGTAGAGCTAACTTGGCGTGTGGGGGACCAGAGGTCAGTGGTCATCGCGACCGCGTGATATGGTGTGCGATCGCGTGGAGTAAGGAACCAAGGCATCGCGATCGCGTGAGGGAGAGCCGCGATCGCGGAGAGTAAATCACTGGGTTGTTATAAAATAAACTCTCCGCGACCTAAACCCTTTTTACACCATTTTTGTACTGTCAGAGAGCTTTAGGGGCGATTTTTTAAGAGGAAAATAAGTGTTCTTCGTAGAGGTAGGTATTTTGATCATTAAAACTCATTTATGGGTGATTATAGAATACAATCTCAGCATTTAATTCATGAAAATCAGTAGAAAAGGGTGGGTTTAAGGTTTGAGATTTTGAGACTTTTAGGGATTGATTTGAGGGGTCAAACGAACTCCGATTTTAGTGTTCTTTATATGTACGGAATAGTGAGATGATGAAGAACATTTTTGTATAAAAAATTTTGAGTTTCGGGACGCGGACCTGGGGGTCGGGTTTTGACCAATTTCGGATTTTGAGCTAAATTTGATATTTTTCGATTGGAATTTATTACTTAAGCATAAATTGATGATAAAAATCTGAACTTGATAGATTTGGAGCCTTCGGAAGTTGATTCGAGAGGCAAGCGTGTTACAGAATAGTTCCGGGCTAGTTTGAGGTAAGTAATGTCTTTAAATCCTGTCCTGAGGGTATGAAACCCGGACTATGCACCATTTCACGGGTTTGAAATAAAAAGGTGGAAACTTTGGAACATCTTTCCTATTGAGGCGATTATTAAGTTGCGAAATCGATTTTTAAGCCTTGCTTAATTAGTATTCATGTATTATGATATGTTTTGGGTTGTAAGCCATGTTTGGGGCCTAGTGCCGATCTGTTTACCCCTTGGGGGTTGTGTTTACTATATTTTCCTTACTGATATGCTATGATTTTACACTCAGTCTTTTCCTGATAAATTGTTGTGACACTCAGAGTATTTTGATACTATTTATTGAAAAATGAAATATTATTTTGGGTCGAGAACCCGGTATATTTATGGCCTAAAGGCAAATTGAGAGTGTTTGATTGAGTGAGGCTTTCAGGCCTATATTGTGAGGAGGCTTCCAGGCCTTATGAGAGAGCTGAGGAGGCTTTCAGGCCTCAGGAGTGTGGTAAGGAGGCTTTCAGGCCTCAGGAGGGTGGTGAGAAGGCTTTCAAGCCTTATGTTATTATTGCGCTTGGGTTGTAGGAGCCCTCCGGAGTCTGTACACACCCCCAGTGAGCGCCGGTACCGATTGAGTGATGATTGCTCGCGAGGCTGATACTGAGTGATGATTGATACTGAGTGATTGAGAGAATGCCTGAGGGCAACTGTTACAAGAAATGATTATGGCCCGAGGGGCAGATTTATGATGATCTTACTAAGTTTTCGAACTATGATTTACTTCGTTTTCAAACTGGTTTTTAATGAGATATACTGATATTGTACTTGTTTTCAAAGGATTTCTGGAAATTGATTTCGAACTTATTACTTGATAAATACTACATGGTGATTTGGTGTTTTACTGATTTTGTGGAATTGTGTATCTGTACTGTGTGTTTTATATCACTCAGACTGTAATTTATTTTCATTACTACTGAGTTGGCGTACTCATAAAGACTCTATGTGCCTCTGTGCACAGATTCAGGTGACGGTCTGGAGCAGTAGTTGTCCTTGCTCGTATTGCAGGTTCACGGGATTTCGAGGTAGCTGCTCAGCGTCCACGGCTTCTCCACTTCCCTTCCTTATTATGTTTTTAGCATTTGATTCAGAGACATATATTATAGTTTTAGTAGAGTTAGATCTATCTATTCTTAGATGCTCATGACTATTGACTCCAGTCTTGGGAGGTTTTGTTTAGAGTTGTTAGACTATTATTGGGACGCTAAGACTTAAATAAATTATTTTTATGCTATGGTTGCAGTTATTATTGAATTTTGAATTATCATAATTGAACAAATGCGTAGTAAGGTGATGGTCGGCTAGCCTAGTTCCACGATAGGCGACATCACGACCGATTTGAGGTCGTGACAGTTTCAAGGTCATGCAATACAAATTTTTGTTTAAATATAATTTTTTGTGTATATTAATACATGTTGATTATGTAGAATTTTTTTGACGGACTCTAATTGGCTTGAAAATTCATAGGTTAATATGAAACGGCCTAGTCAACAATACTTGTTGCTTCCACATGATTTTCGGGATCATTTTATGGCATTTTGTGGTCATGTAACACAAGTTTATTTTTATATCCATTTTTTCGTGTGTATTAGTACATGTTGAATTCTTTTGACGGAATTTAATTGGCCTGAAATTTTGTGGGTCCATAGGAAACGACCTAATGACCAATACTTATTGCTTCACCATGACTTTCAGGTTTATTTTAAGATGTTTTGGGGTCATGCAACACGAATTTGTGATTATGTCCACTTTTTCGTGTGTATTAGGACATGTTTGTTCTGTAGATTTTTTTACGGAATCCGATTAGTTTGAAGTTTCGTAGTTCCGAAGTAAACGGCCTAGCGACCAATACTCATTACTTCGTCATAACTATCAAGTTTATTTTATGGCATTTCGGGGTCATACAATATGAATTTATGATCAATCCACTTTTTCGTCCGTATTCGTACAACTGATTCCATAGAATTTCTTTTACGGACTCAGATTGGTCTGAAATTTTGTAATTCCATAGAAAATGACCTAATTATCGATACTCATTGCTTTCGCCATGATATTTAGATTCATTTGGTGTTTCGGGATCATGCAGCACAAATTTGTGATTATATTCATTTTTCGTGTGTATTAGTACATACTTTACTTATATTGCTCGTATTATGAATTTAACTTTTGTGAACCATCATAACCTGATGACCGATAACAACAGGGTAAAAATTGTGCGGGGCACCCTATTTGATTGCCTCAATTTAACCTATACCCGCTTTTTTAAAAACTTTTAACATGTACCCACTTTTTAAATAATTTTAGCTCTCTTTTCCTCGATGAGCTGAAGTTCACCAGTTAAGCTGAAGTTCGCCAGTTATAAAGACAAAACTTCAGCATACGGGGCTGAAGTTCCCCAGTTACAAAGACAAAAACTTCAGCTCTAGAGCTGAAGTTTCCCAATTACAACTTCAGCTTTAGAGCTTAAGTTCCCAAGTTATAAAGACAATCACAAAGACAAAACTTCAGCTAGAGCTGAAGTTTTGTCTTTGTAAACTGGGAAACTTCAGCCCAGTATGCTGAAGTTTTTGTCTTGGGGAACTTCAGCCCCGTATGCTGAAGTTCTCCAGTTACAAGCTGAAATTCCCCAGTTATAAAGACAAAACTTCAACTCTAGAGCTGAAGTTCCTCAGTGTAACTGGGGGAACTTCACCCCCATATGCTGAAGTTTTATTTTTATAACTGGAGAACTTCAGCCCCGTATGCTGAAGTTCCCCAGTTACAAGACAAGAACTTCAGCTCTAGATCTGAAGTTCGCAAGCTACTTCAAGCCAGTCTACTAGAATGCTGAAGTTTTACGTAATTGTCTTTGCTACTTCAACCCCGCATGCTGAAGTTATGCGTAAAAGCGGATACGCATGCAAATTTTTTTACAAAGTGGATATAAGTTAAAACGTGACACAAAAAGTGGATACGAATGCAAAAGCCCCAACAACAGGTAAGTACTATAGACTATAAAATTTTAATGTTATATTGCAAATAAAATTTTATAGACTACAATAAAAAATTTATAGACGGTTAACAACAGGTAAGTACTATAGACCTATAACTTTCATTTCTCTTGCATGTGAGTAGTACTATTACACTCAGACCTTTTCATAACATCCTTATATAATACTACTTCTCTATAAAACTCAAGTTTTTTCGGAACCAATTTTTATATTTATGTTATAATATATGTTCTCTATAATAACATTTCACTATAACATACAAAATCCGGAACAAACGAAGTTGTTATAGAGAGATTTGCCGTCCAAAGAAAGCTTACAATGTTATTGCTATTTATTTACCATAAACTTTCAACTTTCTTGGCACTTTTCATACTATTTTTCTCCCTGGAAACTGAAAATTTCACTTAAATGAGATGCCCTAGCCCTTGGTAAGATAAATCGTACATTGTCTACATATGGACCCATCTAAGATCTGTAGATTATCACATGGAACCATAAACTTTCAAGAGAGGCTGGAAGATAACATTATAAAAGATCATGAACTAAGGTGAAGGTAAAGCCATACTGGTTAAACTGCAACTGACAAATTTAAAAAAGGGCAGCCCGATGCACTAAGCTCCCGTTATGCACGGAGTCATGGATATCGATTAAAAGATATTAAAATGGATAAACATAAAATAAGCAACTCTTAAGTGTTTTCCTCCCGTTATATGAAGGGTTCATCATAATTGAGCACTGAAAAGGCCAATATTGCGCACTAAAAGGGCCGTAAAGTTCAGATTGCTATTGTAATCAATGAGATCATTCTTCGAATGTACACAGCATTGAGGCATGAGCACAATTACAATAATTAGCAGCATGAAAACTAAGATGGTATAAAGAAAAATCTTGATGTGATAATACAGGGAGGTGAAAATGTACAACCAAAGATAGTACAACACCATATGATTTAGACCTAGCTATTCTACCTGTCTTGCCTATGCTCTCTTGTCACCTGTTGCATAAGACAGCTCTATTGGCTCAATAGATTTTCCCGGCGTCTGATGGTAAATCATAACTCGTATTTTCAAGGCACAGCACCAAGAACCACTCAGTTGATCTTAGGCTTGGCTCTTCTAGGCTTTAGCACAAACCAAAGAACAAAGAAAACAACTAGGAAAGCAGGTATTGTTGTCATGTCAAACTCGACTTTAACCTTCCTCTGCCGTGTGCAATGTATTGGATGGAGACTGTCTAGAGTTGTATCAACATAATTTACAAACCTGCATATAAGAGACAAGATCTTTTTAGCGAGCATATTCAGAAAACACATCTGTTGAGTGAAAAATAAAGACACTTTTGCATGACAAATGAAAGTTGCTTAATGCTTGCTAAGCATTATGGCTTCCATATGTAGTATCCTGCTATCTCAAATTGATTAGACATGTAAATGCAACACTAACAATAAGGATGTCATCAGGTATGGTGAGTGGCTGAGTGCAGCACATCAGTGATTGTCACTATTTCAGTCACACAACAAAAGAAAGATGCTAACCCTTTTACTGCATCCTCTAAGGTATGGAGAAGTCTCAAGGCATCCACATAACGCAGTTCCCCGCTGACAGTTGAAATCTGCGAGGGACCCATAACAGGAAATAAATTGGTTAGAGGGTTTCATTAACAGGCTAAATCTAAGACAACGAGAGCCAACAAGATCAAACTATTTCTGGAAAATATCATTAAATAAGAAACAAATCATTCCACAGAGCTCGGGATGATAGTGCACCAAGTGTTATTTATCTGGGGGGAAATAGAGCAAAAGGTATTTGGCATATTTTCGTATATACTAGAACTTATTAAGGATTGGTGAAAACTATAAAGCACTTACTCTTCTCCACAAGCTGACAACATAATTGTATTTGTTCACCAACTCACGCTCGTGGGTTTTGAAGAGCTTAAAAGTCTGTTCTGCTGTTCCAGATTAAGTATCCACAAATGAAACTCTGATAAATGGGCAATTACGAAGAACAACTTATATGTAAAGCAGCTGTTTCTGATCGGTAAGAACATCAGCAACTAACTAAGGCAGAAAGTTTTTAAAACTAGTTGTCCGCTGTTCAAACCAACAAAAAAGATCACTCAATATTTTTTGCACAATTGACTTTGCAGAGAACATTGTATTATGCAGAAGAACTGATAAAACCTATTAACACCGAAGGTCCTATTCACCATTCAAACAGATAAATATATCTTTTATGCACTCTGTTGAAGACAATTTGCAAAACCTTCTAGTGGAATATATCCAATGATGAAACCACTCACAAAAATGACAAATCGTGCAATCAAAATGATCTTTTACTTGTACTCATCAAAATAGACCATTAATAAAGGATACACGTCCGCTCCATAACAAGGCGATGAACAGCCGAATTGACCAATTGAATGGACTCTTCAAGAGCTGTCAATACATAGCTTCGAGCAACAGTGTCCGAATGGAATTTGGAGATATGCCAGCCTTGGGAAGTAATGGATAGAGGGTTGCATCCAACTGACCAAATCCAATCCTGTTGAAAGTGTGATGAGAAGAACATAAGTAACTAGGAGAAACCAGAACTCAAATTACCAGCTTTTGTCTCAAGGTAAAATGTTAAACCAAACTCAAGTTACCACTTCTGTTTCAAGGTAAAATATTAGGTTAAAGCATAAGTAACACATAAAGGGGTCGTTTGGTAAAATAATGCATGCCTTTAGTCTTGTGTATTAGTAATATTTTGTTTGGTACACTTTTGAACCTATGCATTAGTTATGCAAGCATTAGTTATACACCATACTTGGTATTATCCTATGCATAACTAGTGCATAAGAAATCATGGTATTAACAATGCAATGGGCTTTAATGCATGCATTAACTTAGTTAAAGACAAAAATGTCCTTCAATAGTTGATTAAAATATTCTTTATATAATGCAAGTTTGAAATAATCCAAGAAAGTGAGAAATAAAATTATATCCCTAGTAAATAAATAAATACTTAGCATATATTTTTTTTAATAAATAAATATTAAGTTCTATACTACAATATAGGTAGATAAATCAAATAATTTTTTAAAACATTTTTCATATACAAACATTTTTCAACATATGTTTCTTTTAAAAAGATAAAGTGATGGGACTGTTATGAGGGTATTTTTGTAAACAAACAATTCTTTTAGAAATAGTGCAATGCTTTAATACATCAAACCAAACAATGGATTAGAAATATGTCAGCATAACTAATGCAAGCATAACTAATACCAGCATTACTAATACATCCTATTCAGCACTATTCTCATACACTCTACCAAACGACCCCAAAGAGTGTGAAGTACTCTCTTATTATCCATATTGCATTCTCATGAATACATTATTTAAAAGGCGTCCCCGGAAATAAAAAAGATACAATATAACAGAAACTTTAAATTAATGAAAGTCACATATTGCATTCTCACTACCACAAGAAATTATTTGTCAAACAAGAAGAAAAAATGGGTGCAAAGGAAGAAGTGTGTGAAACACTCAAGAAGATAGCAAGCCCTCAGAATTAGTTAATTTGCATGCCAATAATTATAAACCTATGACAGGTTACAAGTCTGGAGACACTTATCAAAAAAATGGTTATAGGCACACAGTCAGTGAGAGATGATTGCAAGATTCACATTTGTGTCTACCTCAATTGCAGTTTCATGGGCTTGACTATAAACAAGATGAAGGGGAAGAATTCCTGCTAGATGTTCTGACACAGCAGCCAAAGCAGATTTAACAGGCTTCCTGTTTAACAGATGAGAAAGCAAATGCCAGATCAGCATTGTCCATTTCCATAATATCAAGCTAAGAAAATCGCCAAATCCCAATCAACAGACCTTTTTTTGTGATGATCAGGTAAGCTAATGAATCAACAAGGTAAAACTAAAATGACATGGAGCGAAATTGTCACAAAACTCAAAAGATCAACAATCTCTGTAAATCAATCCGGAATTACCTAAGAACACAATACAAGGAAAGCAAAGGGTCCATACAGGTGATACCAACTTGTTGGGAATTAAAGACATAACTGTTGCTGTTACACCTACATTAGGTCCGATATTTGCCATGAGTCTTTTTAAATCTAACTAAAGATTTGTATGTTAGTGTCAAGAGCGGATACGCAACTAGTTAGGCGCAACTGATTTATTGAGATCTAAGATGAGCTATGTATGGCATTATGAGGGTCATGAGTAATGCTTCAGTCTTGACATGTGATGAGAGAGACTATGCATGATGTGTTGCACAAGATTACTCAAGAAACATGTATCGAAAAATTACTCATGCAGAGAAACTTCCGAAACAATTTAAATTTGGAATATTGAACCCCCCCCCCCCCCCCCCCCCCCCCCCCCCCCCCCTCCTTAGTGTAGCCAGAAAATTGTCCTTTTTTACATCGCTGGAGTCTTATTTTGAAGTCCTTTGTATTCTTCTCTCCAATTTCCAAATTAAAAAAATACCCGTATTAAGTGGAGATATCATTGGAATTAGAAGCTGTTAATCCTTTGTGAAGTTCAATCATAGTTTTGATCAGATTTGATTTCGCCGTGCCTAGGAGCCTATATAAACGAGTTCATCCCTAGTTGGCATGTGAAATCCATTATGAAGTAGGATTGATCTTAGAATCAACAATAAAACTATAGTAATGCTTAATTTTCTTAAGCAAGAAGGCTTTCTCATGAATCCATGCAATTCTACATTATCATGTAATGCCTAAGGGGACAAAGGAGTGCTCAAGAGCGATTCTTTTTCTCTTCCTCTCTTTTCATCATAACTATCTATCACTTTCATCAAAGCTTTAAACCAGTCCAAATTTGCATGCTTAAATCTTTGCTATGCCATTGACACCTGTTCTTTCCTTCGACAAATTTCCTTTATCATTTTCAGTCCAAAATCTGTGTTTACTTTCAAATCTTGACTTACCAAAAAAAATTCTGTAATTACTTTCAACCAAGGAACTACAGAACATTTCTACAAACCCACCCAACAGAAGAACAAGAGAGAGAACTACTACTCCCCCCATCCCAATTTATGTGAAGGTGTTTTACTGGGAACAGAGTTTAAGAAATAAAAAGAACTTTTGAAACTTATGGTCTAAAACAATCCAAAGAAATTTGTGTGGCTAGAAATCATCTTACTAAAAGTACAAAGGGAATTTAAACTTGAATTGTGTCACGTAAAGGTGTCATCTTTTCGGGACTGACTAAAAAGGAATGAGTGTCACGTAAAGTGGGATGGAAGGAGGACTAAATTTGCATATTCCCTTTAAAAGGACAAGCCTTTACAAATAACCTTAAGGTATGTATGAGAAAGACAAATATACAATAAGTTGCAACATATGATCTAAACTAATCTTAAATGCGTAACATAATAACCTCAAATCCCAAAGGAGAGACCGCCCATTACACTGCAAATGACTTTCCCAGGATGATTCTTCTGACTGCACGACAATGACCATATCGGAAAGCGCTTTGGCTTGATAATGCTTGTCAACTAACAAGGGATCACTGTGAATAAACCAAAAGATAGGCACTTCAAGAGTAGACCTGCTATGTGCATGTGAGCCTGCAGTATGAAGGAATCAAAGCACTACAATTTGCAAAAGTTAAGGATCTAACTAGCTTAGAAGATTTGACCAACAAACCAACCAAAAAAAGAGGGGGGTGGGGGGAGGAGAAGAAGGGAGACGTGGATCAACTCAATCATATCTAATATTCATTTCACTTCAAATGGCTACAACAATGTACAAGAATAACCAAATGGTTATGCCCCCAGACTCTTTAGTCTAATGGTAAGAGTGCAGCGTGTGATGTGTGGGTAAGGCGCACGTCAGAGGTTCGAAACCTGCTGCAGACAAAAGTCTGGTATTTAAGTGGAGAAGGGTAGAGGTGGGCCCATTATGCACCGAGTTTTGAACCATGCACCACAGGCCCTCCAGGATTTTTTTGGTTTTCAAAAAGAACCACCACATGGTTATTACATGTTTTTAAGAATCAATACTTAAAGTACAAGCTGAAACAGAACACATGATCACTGAAACAATCATTAACCATATCAAATGTACTCGTTATCCTCCAGCCCACCCTGAATATAAATCTACAGGCAAGAAACAAAGACTTCCATTTTCTATTTTATCATTCTAGTCGTCTCTCCTTTCCCTCTCATTTCCCTCTCAAATGGGGCCGGATTTAAGGAGAGTTAGCAGTGTCCTTTGCTACCTCAACAAAACACTAATTGTAACCTGCAATACAAAAAGCTCACCTTTCAAAGAACCATGATCATTCAACCTCTGCAACTGATGCTGGAGAATGGAAGAATCCAGATACGAACGGACAGTTTTTCTATAAGTTCCATTCACGAGCAACAGGGGAACAGCTGCTGCTCTCCGAGCCACTGAAAAAGCCATGGCCAAAGCAGGATCCTCTGACAGTGGCAACCTGTGAAACAGAACAGACTGAAAATAAATATGTGCACAGATCCAGAGAGAAAGTAGAGATTTGAAGCCACAAGTATGCGTGAACACATTTAGAACCAACTCATATCATAAAAGAGGAGAGCGACTGAAATCCATGAAACGGAAATAAATACACTTGTGAAGACATAACATTTCATACAATCTGCACTGAACACTCTTATGTTTACACACAAACATATAACTAACCTACATTTAGCTCGAGTCAAATATAGAGAACAATATTTATCTAGAAGGATCATGGATAAAGACGATGAGTCAAATGCATACATGTGAGGACTGAACATCACTTCCTGAGAAGATAGCACCAATGATGAAAGACCGTTCATGATAATCTTGAGGTCAACAGGTAACTGCTTAATATTTCTAAATTTCTGCACAAAAACATAGAAAAACATAAGTGCTAAGCAATGCCCTTAGTTATAATTAAAATTTAACATCATACCTCCTGTGTGATAAAGAACAGCTGAAAAGATATTTTCTCATAGTAGTGGAATGCCCCATCGGCAAGTGATGGAGAAATTATGTGTCTCATTGACCCCCATAAGGTTGCCCCCAAATGTGCAAGGAAAGTGTCACGAGCAACTGTATAATTTTTGTAATCCTGCATGACCACGGATTTAAACACTGATGATCATTAGCTTTATTACCATGTTATACCATCATCTCATGTGAAAGAAACAATGCTACTATAAGCACGGGAAATGTTTCGGATGAAAGAACTATATCAAAACAGCAACGATAGGTTTCTGATAGTAGTTACTGAATCCGCTTTGCAAAAGTAACATACCTCATAAGAATCACTGAACAGGTTCCAGTTCTCCATCCTTTTCAGTGCATCTATAGCCTTTCTCCTATGGCTTTCTTCAGACCCTTCACCCTCAAAAGACTGCAGCTCATTTTTCAAATCTTGCATTCTCTCGTCAAGCTCTGTTATCAGATTTACAGTAAATTTCCTCAATATTAAGATAAACTTATGGAGAACAGTTTGAAACTTGTCAAAAGTGGGTGTTAAGTGGCATTTTAAAAAACAGGGGAAAACTAGATAAAGCCAACACCGGATTCCTAGATATTCAGATAGATCGCAAGCTTTAACAGAAACCAATAACGATTTTCACAGAAACCATGCAGGATTCCATACGAATGACATAGGATTACCTTGGCAAAGAGCAAGCTTGACCTTCCTTCCCTTGCAATGTTTGAAAGAAAATAGTTCATATATATCTATTTCAGCTAAAAGAATATCAATGGCTTGATGATCTTTCTGTACCTACATAATATAATAGTCAATATCAGACTTTAGCACCCTTACATTCAACAACAGAACCTGATCACCCCCCAAAAGTCAGAAGGAAAAGGAAAAGAAAAAGAAAAAAGAAAGCTGATAATAGAGAGGGGAGTTCATAAAATTTATACTTTCAAAAGCAGAAAGGACCAGAAGACAAAACACTTGGTCTTCAAAACAAGAAGAAAAGATTAAGATGACAAGCGGGTATCAGTAACCAGTAATCATTCTTAGTTTGGCAGAAGCAGAATATTTCGAATTTCCAAGAGCCAAAAATTCAGCCTATTCTACTTGACAGAGCACTTGTGATATTCCTTATCCTAGAATTATCTCCTGACCGTTCAACCTACAATATTTTTTCTAAGTTGAAATTTCATTGCCTTAGACAACTCCTTTCTAGGTAGAGAAAAGTATAAGCAGAAGTGAACGAAGACCCTGTACAGTCACTGATTGTTCTGTATCTCATTATCCTTTTGTTTAGTTAAATCTTGCTTTTCTTACATCAAGATGTATCTTGATCTTGCACATCCTTGTTCCATCTACATAATATTTCTATTGGTTATTGATACGATTAAAAACTTTCCCAGTTTTTCAATCTATAATATCCCATCTCCGCAGTTCCCTGATTACCTCATCACTATTCATGTGAAAAACTATTCTCTTTCTCAGAAGGCAACTTAAAAAGAAGATATGGCCATGCCCTTTGTTAGTTCAGCTATTCTTCCCCAGGGCTTTTCTGCCCACAACAGACTTCTTGTTCTCCACAGTTACTACTAAGATTTCTAATGACCAGTTAATTAACTAATATTATCTAAAAGCAGAAGCATTGACATGATAAAGGAAAATAAACTATTCTGTATATCATACATCACCAAACACCGCAAACTTCTCTTGAATAGCCTCTTGCAACAGATCTTCGGCTTCTTCTTCTGAAATTTCTGAAGAAAACAAAGGGCACAATATAAGAATGCATAAGACCGTGTTTTTAGAGCGTGGAAACCTGAATACATTTTAAGCAGAAATTGAGAAGGGGAAGACTTCTATTTTCATTATCTAAGAATGGATTAAAACCTTTTTCGTGGAACTGAAAGCAATGTTTCAAAGAAGATTGCTGAATAGTTATAACTTATAACGTTGAAACTTCTACCCTTTCGTGGTACTATATCATATTCTTTCTCTAGGTCAATGAACACTATGTGCAAATCTTTCTTCCATTCGCAATAAGTTCCCATCAATCTTCTTAGCAAGAATATTAGCCTCCATTATAGATCTACCGGGCAAAAATCCAAACTGGTTTTCTGTCACTTTAGTCATATTCCTAAGTCTATGCTCTATCACTCTTCAAAAAGATTCATTGTATGACTCATGAGTTTAATCACCTTAAAGAGTTTTTATTCCTCTGCTGGAATTTGAACCCGAGGCCTCATAGTTCTCCACCCACTTTATTGACCACTAGGCCACACTTTTGGGTGCAGTAACAACAACTACTACTACTACCACACTTCAATCCAGAACTAGTTGGGACCACCTATATGAATTCAACATATCCATTCCGCTCTATTTGGGCCGTCGTATTCTCTTGATAAACTAATAAAAAGCATCAAAGAGCATAATTACAAAAGCACGTACATCAACCAAGACCATTGTGCACTCAACAGAAAAAAACAATCACCTCCAAAACATCCCCAATCAACTTCAAAAATACAATCTAAAGTGTATAGATCTATCTACCAAAGAGCTTTCAAAGTGTATAGATCTATCTACCAAAGAGCTTTCTTGGGTTCCTGTTTGCTCGGGACAGAAGGACATTCCTAAAACCTCCCTTCCTGTTTGGAACACCATTACTGACTGCTATGTGCTGGATCATTTGGAAAGAAAGAAATGATAGGATTTTTGAGGAGAAGAATGACCCTGTACTTAACCTTAAACACAAATGTATATTCTTGCTTAGTCTTTGGTGCAACATGGCAGCAGCAAACTTGTTAGAGGCTCAGAGCCTGAAGCTAAGTTGGACTTTATCTGTTCATTACACTTTTTGTGATGCACATATCTTTATTCTTTTTGGGTGTACCTTTCCCAGCTTCAGCTGGTTTACATCAATAAATATCTATCTACCAAGGCTCAGCAATGAATGAAAACATGTGTCCACAGCTCTACCTGCAACTGCACCTATTGTTTTCTCCACATTTGGCAAACTTAGTTCTGTGCGCACACCTTCTCCACCCACAGCAGGCCCCCATGAAAAAGAGCCTGCAGTCAAATCAATAAAGGCCCACCTGATATGAGAATGAAACAAAAATTAGAAATATGAAAGGGCAGTAAGGGTGCAGGGAAGTAAGAAAGATTTTAACCTGTGATTTCCAATCCATGTATCAGTGAGACACTCAGCATGAAAACCGCTAAATTCCCCAGCTTTTAACTCTCTCTCAAGACGAAACTTCAAATCTCCATCTTTCCCATTCAGAAACTTGAAAGGAACAGAGTATCATAATAATGAGTTAAATAGAGGATTTAGATAGTCCTTAATGTAATGCTCAAAGACATACTTCACAGTATTTGTGGCACTTCTCTTCTATAACAATCAATTAACGGACATACCCGGGGGGAGGGGGGAGAGAATAAAGTGGTGCAAAGTAATACCTGCATAACCTTGTTCTGAACAACTTCAGCCATGTCCTTCCCTTGAGGTAGCCTCTCAACATTGTTTAATACATCTAGGCATCTATCATACCATTCTACCTGGTTTTGTTAGTTTCAGAACAAACACATATCAGCACAATGAAGTACGAGAACCACAGTTTTTTTGTGCATCTCTGGGGCAATTGTGTGGTCCATTTAACTGAGTTAGGAAATGCTTTTGATCACTGAAAAGAAGCACATTGAAAGCTTAGGCTATCAAGATAAAAGAATGTTACAAAATTAAAACATGGATGATATGGAGATCTCAGAGACACAAGCACGTGGACAATAACTTAAACCACAGAGTGGCATTTGGTACAGTTATGCTCTTACAACATACTCACTTCAACTTTATCAAAAAAGAAAAGAAAAAATGACACACTCAGCTTAAATAAGTTCATAAAATACAGAAAAAAGGAGCTTTCTATGCATAGCTGCGAGCTTGTTGCCAGCACATTGAATTTTTTACAACCAAGAGAAATTATGTTGCCTCGATAACAATAACAAGCAGCACACATTGCATGATAAAGTTGATTGCACCAAACACAATATGAAATGGAGAATAAGATATGGCACCAGTAGTATATTCCCAGGCATTGTTATTGTTCATTGAACTACAACAAAAACAAATCTTCCAAGATCAGACGGTTGGTATCATTCAGTCTACCTGAACAACATCTTTCCATCCAGCAAAAGCAGTATCTGCTTCATTTATGAGTTGGCACTGGCATGTATTCTAGAATAAAATATTCAATGCAAGGCTGCAAGCCTCTAATAAATTACAGAACAAATTGAATCAGCAAGACATTTCATATTTAGATTCCTTGAGAATCTAATTCTAACAAGAATTCACTCTCTCCTTAACTAGATACGGAAGAGCATTAGTTTTTTGTGACAGGTGAAGCCAGCATAGGTGCATTCACGATCAGTATATCTACATTGGGTCTCTACAAGTACCTCTCTGATGACATTCTTGAAACTTAAGGTCCCAAATTATATAAAGGGAGTCAAGAGGAGAGATAACTTACTGTATCTGTATCTTCTGTGACAGTCCAGGAAAACTTTGCCATTGGATGTTTTGCATACAATGGTCTTGTCATCTTTTCTAGAGCTGTCATAGTTTTTGCACAAATAGGCATCAGTCATTAGCTAATGCTTATCAAAGGACATGTAAATACCAATCATTCTTCAGTTAAAAAATTTGAACACACGTTTACCTACCAAGAACACTTTCTGATGCTCTTCCTGAGTGAAGAATTTTTGATTGTACCTCCTTATTCTGTATTAAGCATCAAATCAGTGAAAACATTTCCCAAAAATAGATCTTGACAAATCAAGAATCATTGAAAGCAGTATATGATCTAAAAGCACGAAGCTGATGATCCATGTCCAATGAATATAAAGGGGTATTTGAAATTACAATTGTACCTCCCTAAGAAAGTTAATTTCGCTCTCAGATAACCCTTGCCTGCAAGATTTAAGGAACATCCAGTCAGATGAATTAGAAAATAGAAATAAAGAGACATGCAAATAAGAAAAGATACTTAGCAAAGAAATTGCCAAAGTTGAAACAAGTAGATGAGACCGAGTTTCTATCTACTGTAAGAGTGATTGAAACAAAAATGACCCAAAGATTGATCAAAACTTGTAGACACATAGAGGCCGGTATTTGATTTCCAAAACAGAACTGACATGGGCCTGAAGTGCATTTGATCAGAGCTTTGCATAACGCCAATTTTATGCATTCTACTTACTCTACTACTTTAGTTTCGGATCTTAACCTTCAGAAAAACTCCATCAGTTCCAAAAATAGCTTGACCTACCTTTCTTTTTGCCCATAAAAAGAAACTGACCTCTTTTTGAATGCAAAGGTACTCCACCCATAAGTTCAAGCATATTGTTTAAACTTGCAAGTTATTTGTTTCTTTAAAGGAGGTTGTTTAACTCAAAGTCACATCTTTTCATTTACTGCTCCACTAATTCACATTTCTTAAAACACTATCTAACTCAATACAATCTATTTAAACATTTTAATCATAGTTTCTATGATAGAAAGCAAGTCATATAGTTTTGGAACGAATGGATAATTTATTATCTATATATGAATGCGTGCTACTAAATAAAAGTAACATTTTTTTCCTTTTTCCTTTACCTTTTATGGTATTATATCTATTAATGAGAATAACTATGTGTATAAGTTCTACAAAAGAAATTTTGGACTTCAACTTGCTCTTTTCAATTGAATGTCAGAATTTCTAGTTTAGACTAAGTCAAAGATAGACAATCCATCTTCCAAAAATCAAAATTTTCATATGAGACCACGTAAACGTGCAACCTTTTACACTTCAACAAACTTGAATAAATTGAAATTTGTGCATACTTTAACTCCAATGCAATCAATTAAACCAAGTAAATATTTTCCTAAACAAGTGCGCATGGTCAGTCAGTATAGGTTTACTTACATATAAGAGGTGTCAAATGAAGTGATTACGAATTGACAACAACGATGGCCCAATACTAAAAATTAACAGAAGTAAATAGGTCACCCATGCATTTACACTGAAAAAAATAGCTGTCAACCCTAATAAATAGAGCATCATGTACACAGGGCCTCAGCATGACAATACCTGTCATGGAAGAGCAGATTGTTCCACCTCAAACACATACGTTCTCGGTCAAGAAAGAGAAACTTACACAAGAGCACAGTGTTCACCATCACTCAATATTAATTCAATTGTCAAACCTAATCTTACACGCAAAAATCATCTAAATGTGTAGATAGAAAGATTGACATTTATGTAAATTAGTAAATATATGTGCACATGCATGCATGTGTATGTGGTCTTATTGTAGTAATCATTGTTTGATAAGTTTACCCTTGTTGCTACAACTTCAAAATATTAATAGACTTGTCCTCCTTTACTAAGTTCACACATAATCTTCTGATAGTTAAATATTATCTTCGTCTAATTCAATAACTGAAACCTTATTAACTATTATGCATCCATATTTCGTATTGGAAAGATTATACATGTTTAGATTGCCCAAATCTCAGTAAATCTCCCTGATCCTATGTTGTCTCTCTGCTGGAGTGAGCAAAGAGGAGGCAATTTGCATCTTTATTTCTGATTCATTGCATTAGTAGTTTAGTACAACACACATGTAAAAAACAACAAAAAATTTCAATTTTCAGAAGAAAAACCTGTATCCATATTTGACTCTTTTTCCATTGCGCCTGGGATTCAAAACGAAGATGTTATAGGCATCTCCCAGTTGTAAATACTCCACGAGGCTGGTAAAGATAACATCCATCATATCCACATCAACTTGCCATAGAGCAGCTCCATCATCTCTGAAAACACGTATATGTATAGAAGTGAACAATTGAACAAATACTGCTAAGAAATAATAATAATAATGTCACAGAAAGTGTTGCAGAGAAAATCATGAATAATATAACAGAGGACTATCAACTACCTGTTATCAGACATATCATCCTTGCGGCCAAAGACATCAATGGCACGCTCAAAGATAGATGTGACCTTTTCACCCATTTGAATGGCATGAACGGAGAAACTGCACAGAGATTTCAATACCTTATCAGATCAGTCTACAATGCATTAACTATTTCATACTCGAGCAGATTGTACAGATGGGTTTTTGGAGGAAGGGAAAAAACAAGTACTTGTAGTTTATGTGACTGATAAGAGGCAGATGGTGGCGTTGTTCTCTATCGATGCTAGTTTCGTAAAATGGTGTCAAAACTTCTCCTACTTGAGGAATCCTTGTATGTTCAAAGACGTGATCAATCTTTGTGAACCAGCGCTCTAGCTCCTCTGGTAGTAGCTTAAATGCTGAGCAGAAACCACATCACAGTAGTAAAGAATAATATAGTCAATAGTTACCATATAGATCTATAACAAATAGAACAGCCATCTTTAATTGTTAAGGAACAATTACGTAGAGAAGGTAAAGTAAAGGAACAATTAAATACCTTGATTTCCCTTTCCTTCAAATCCAACAAAGATGAAATTCACAGGTACTGGAAGGTACATGGAATCAACCTCCATAAGCTTCAAATAATTTGCTATTGTACCTGCAGTGCAAAAGAACAAAAATTTATACTACTCTACTTCTCAAAAGATATACTCCCTCCGTTCAATCTTAGAACGTATTAATAGTATTCAAGAGCACATCAAACATATAGTTCTTTAAGGCTTTTACGAATATAAACTAATAAGATGGCTCAATCGAGTGTTGTTTGAGTTATATAGTTATCACAAATGGGTAGCATAAGAGCATCCAAATGGGCTTACAAAAACCTTGAGCCACTCTACCTATTGCCTCAAAGTTCCAAGTAGAATGCTCATATTTTTCCGCATAGTATCAGGCAAGTGAAGGTCATGACTTTGGAGTTTCATCCCACATACTGATGAAAGTATTTCCACTAGCTTGGTCCAAGAAAAACAAGCTCGCACATGAAGGGACGTTGTAGACAAATAAGTAAACATCTATCTAACAACTTAAACTTTCAGATGGGGTGATCACACAATTTCACAATATCAGAGTCAATGTTTGATAAGCTCGTTCACACTCTAGAAAATCACGTGTACTCAAAATCAGATTACAGGCGCAAGAGGTTGAGTTATGTCCCACATTGGTTAAGTAAAGGTTTTAAAGGGGTTTAATGGTATTAGACTACTCCACCCTTCGCCTCAGGATTCTCAGTTGGATGATCGAATTCTTTCACCTTGCTTTTGTAAATAATTCTTTCGCCTTGTTGAATTATATAATTGTCTCATATAGGTTGTTTAAGCCTCCAAGAGATTTATCAAGGTCTTAAGCTACACCATTTATTGCCTTAAATGCCTTTATGGTTTTAGGTTGGACGCTCAAATCCTTTCACGAGATATCAGAGTCTGGTGAGCCATCCGCACACGTATGAGTCTGCATAAAAACCTTACGTCTGAACTCTCAAATTTACACATATCCGAGGTGTTAAGTTATATAGTTGTCCCAGTAGGTTGTCTTGGACTACTAACACCCTGACTTACGATTTAGGTTGAAGACCCAGATTTTTCCGCAAATTCGATCATCGTGAAGGTATTGCGCAAATGTATTGCAGAATTGCAGCACCAGCAGTCCATTTCATCTAGCTAAATCGAGCACGGGGTAAAGTATCTGAAATAATGCCCTCCAGAGGGTGTGCCATTTGGAATCATACAAGCTCTTCCCGGCAGAATTTTCTTAAGAAGCCTCCACGATAAAAACTTATAAATTATAATTTCCACCCCAAAGATGGAAAAATGAGACAAAATATTCTCCACAGGATAATATGAACTTGAGTACAATTCTATTTTTTCTTCTTTTTTTGAGAAAGACAAACTTGAGTACAATTCTATTCTTGGTACAAAACAATACTTCACTGCACTCTCTAAATTTAGTACTACCAGGCTTATTATATGATAGACAAATACCAACCAAAGTAAAAGGAACTCTAGAACAGTTATAAGGGCAGCTAAAGTCTAACATATCCGCAAGATGAGTGTCGCAGAGATGCGGATACTACGTTAGTTGTGTGTGGTCATACAAGACCAAGTAGGATTAAAAATGACCACATTCTGCAGAACGTAAAAGTAGCATATAACGAGAATAAAATAAGAGAAGGCCGTTTATAGTGGTTCGGTCATGCCCTGCGTCTGTAAGTGCGAAATTATGGTAAGAAGGTGTTAAAAGGGAACAAGGTAGACCTAAAATCACATAGAAGGAAGTTGTCTTCAAAATACAATCTCATGAAATTCATGCAAACCTAACAAAAAAGGAGAGCATAGTGGAAGAAAAGGACATTATATAGGCGAAAACCAAATAGTTAAGGATATAATGTTTTCTTAAATTTACTTCAGGTACTCTATTTTCTTTTACTCCTATCAAATATTTACATGCTAGTCAACTAGTGGAAATATAGAGAACGTCCAGCAGTTTTTGTTTTTATTTCTATTTTGCATAGTGTTGGTATGAGATGAGCTTAAATGGAGTGACATGACCAATGAGGAATCATATAATCGACCTAAGCTTGCTTGGTAATAGGTTTTAGACATGTAGGGAACTTCTAATATTATTGTTATTATAACTATTATTTTATATATAATTCTTATTTTTCACTTTTATTATATATGGTATGATGATGATATGATTGAGCTTAAATAAAAATATCAGGAATCATATAACCGACCCAACTTGTTTGAGACCAAGGCGTAATTGTTGTTGGTTGTTGTTGTTTGACTTGCTAAAAAGGATAGATCATGGGCAAATCCCAGGATGGAAGTCCCAGATTTCCATCCTTTATACAAGTTTTACAACATGCTATCAATGTTATCAAAGGCGAAAAGCGCAAAAAAACTCTAAGGTCCATTGGGGCTTTAAGCACAAAGCGAAAATAAAGCGTGGGCTTTAATAAAAAAAGGCGCAACAGAAGAAAAAGTAAAAATATGCATATAGTCCAAGACTAATCATTATCATGAATAACAAATATATGGAAAAAGAAATTTAAAAAAAAATCACAATAAAGTGAAATATCAATTGTTTAAGGTCGCCTTTTCAGGATTACACTCATTGGCAAGGAAAAGTATGACTTAGAGCTTTGATGCGACACAAAAGCGCCCACAAAGCGAGGCGAAGCGCTCAATGTGTTTTGAGCCTCGCTTCAGGGCTTAAGCGCGCTTTAAGCGCGCCTTCGACAACACCTCATGCTATACAAACTAGTTTCAACTTGTTGGACCACAAGAAGCTTCAATAGATAAATAGAAAGTAAATGCACAAAACAGCAGAAGAAAAGGTAGTATCATTGTCTCAGATGCTAAGTTAAAAAAAATATTTACCCTCTGAAGCTCTGATACAGAAAATTTAAAAGGGAGTAAAGATAGACATCATAGACAAATACAAAAAGAAAGCGAAAATTTTGGAGAACACAAGTACCTGCCTGGGTGTAATTGAGAATACTCATTTTTCCCGGATTAGATGTTTCCAGATCATCCAAATCTGCACCCCATACGTCGTCATCATAATGTAAGTTGAACATTTCTTTACAATCGAACATACAGAAAAGGCATGCATTTGCAGAACTTACCACCATGGATAACAGACTCGCTCCAGAATTTGCTCTTCTCTCTAAGGTTAAACAACGAAAATACCGATGACTTCCCTGTTTTACGATTTCCACCCGTAGAACAAAGTGAACTATCACTCAGGAACTGCCAATAATAATAAGAACAATCAGTACCCTTTCTATAGTTTCACTCTTTGCAATGCAAGTGAGAAAAAAGGCTTTGAGAAAGTCAGTGGTGTAAAATTGAGACAAAGTATAAATCATCACAAAAGTCTGCAAATATTTCCTGAAATATTGATACACAAAAAAGAAAAATGAAGGAAATAATTGTTGATTCTATGATTCCCAAGAAAGTGCCAATTTATCAATATTATCCTCCATCGGCCATCTGTATCATGATAATAGGTGTTAAACAAGGTGTTAAACAAGTATACAGTGACTAGGCAATATGGGGAAGAAAAAAAAACTAAAGAGAAACAAAGAAGAAAAATATCTAATAAAACTGCTCACAGTTTAAACAATTTAAGGTCCACGGTTATGCAACACTAAAATCTCAAATTAACACACTATGTAATGCTCCTGTCACGAAACTAGAAGCTCAAAACCCCAAATATGCTTTCTATAAAACCAAACCCCTCGTCTCAAAAATGAAGAACATAATAGTTTGAATATGAAGTCATTATATTCACTTGTAACCTATAGACTCAAGGATGAAGTGCCTCATTAGAATATCAATATGCTATTCACCTTTTCAAATGAACTTAACCCATCAATTCAGAGGCACATCCACGATTTGAGGTTTATGGGTTCCTACAACTACCTCAAGTTAGTACGACAATAATAATTGGGTTCACAGCCGAAGTTTTATAGATATTTAGTGTATTTCTTAATAAATACATAGGGTCTGGGCAAAGCTATTGGGTTGACGTAAACCCAGACTCTGACCCTCTGGATCAGCGCCTACCCATTATAAACTCTTTTGCAACGAGTGGAGGGAGCTACAAAATTTAACTCGGAATTTAGCATTTGAAACCACTGGGTGACCATTCACTCAAAGAGAGTAGTGACCAGGAGTTTCATGGGTTCATGCCGTGGAAACAACAGAAATGTAAGGTAAGGCTGCGTGCAATAGACCCCATGTGGTATGGCCCTCCCCCCACTCAGCGCATAGTGGGAGCTCAGTGCACTAGCCTGCTCTTTTTTCACTCATAATATTATGATCACGAAAAAGATCATATAAACATTCCATTCATCGATATCTCATACAAACATTTTTTAGAGTGTATAAAGCTTAAGAACAAGAACCCATAATCAAATAAACAGAAAAAAGAAAAATCAGCATACAAACATTCGATTCGCTGATGAGGTAATCAAGAAGGCACATTTGGGCGCTAAAAACAGAAATTCGGGATCATGACCAAGATAGTAAAAAGATAACTAATCTGGTATTATTAGGGTATGAAAAAGAAAAATGAAATTCATTTTGAGAAATTGAGAATTATCAGAAACAAGTGTTTTACCAAGATAAAGAGGAACAAGAAAGAGAAGGGGCGAGCCAATTGAGGACGCAACATTTCTGGAACAGATCTTCAAATGGGAAAGTATTCAATTTGGAGATTGAGATGAGAATCCAGCAAGCAGATTCATCAACTGCGATTGGAGGAGTTGGGGACTGAGGAAGACGGGGAATCGACCGTTTTGACTCTACTTGGGAGTGTCAACTATGAACCTAACCCGTTTAAAACATATGGGTTAATTATTGACCCGTTTTGCAAGATTCCAAGGCCTCATTTATTTGCAGTTTACTCTGTTTGGATCATTGTTCCCCTCGTTTTATAATGTATCGTATTATACTGTATTGTATTATATCGTATCATTTTATAAATATAATATTTGGATAGATTATATTATTTGTTGTTGTTAAATGACATTTTGCTATTTGGTTTGATTGTATCGTACTGTACTGTAACTGATAAGTTTACTAAAATACCCTCAATTGTTTTAAATATTTAATTTACCAAGAATTACACATAAAAATATATTTAAGAAAATCCCTTTTTACTAATTTATCACTAATTATGTCTTATGTATAAATTAAGCAATTAAATTCATGCAAATTCTATCGAAATTAGTTGAACAGGTTAATAATATTACAAATAATAATAAGTACACTATGTTCATAATTAGATCATAATAAAAAAAATTAAAAAAAATGTTAAGTAGACTTCATTCAGACAAAACTAAAACAAAATATTTACTTGAAGAGTATAGAGAATCGACAGAAGAACAAAACGAGTTTTTCACGTATGTAAGTTACTATATAGGTTATATTTGGTGTCACGACCCAAACCGATGGGCCGCGACGAGTGCCCGAGTTCTACCTGTCAAACACCCCTAAGCATGTGTCTAAGATATAAACCTGAACAACATGTGCTGAATTACGAAAATAACATACATGAAGAAAACCTGCCAAAAAGGCATATGTACGTATACATGCAGAATACAGTGGGCGAGACGGCAAGGCTGCTATAGACAACTATACACCCAAAACTGAAAGTTGACAAGGTCACATACTATCCAACTGTACATAACTGTCTACAGACCTAGAAATATAATTGTACAAAGACGGGACTGAGCCACGTCATACACATATATATACAAACATACCGTACCAAAATCAAAAGCAGCTCCGGATCAGGTAGAGCACGCCGACTCTCCCTGGTCAAGGATCCTAAGAAGAGGGATCTTCAGCTTGCCTACCTGCACCTGCGGTCATGAAATGCAGGCCCCCCGTGAAATAGGGCGTCGGTTCGAAAAATGTACTAAGTATGTAACGCATGAAAATCTGTACGAAAAGGCATAGGTGAAACATGGAATAAAGAAATCCATCTGTAAATCTGAATAACTTTGTAAACTCTGAAACATGTATAAATGCACGTGTATATAAATATCGTGTCATGCATGAGTATAGGTGTACATAACATCATCAAACCACTTAGGGCATCCCATCATATCATCTAGGCCACTGTGTGCAACATCATCAACATATACCAACTGATCAGATGGTGGTGCGTATATAACGCCATAACCTTTTCCAATATTCCATATAAATATAATATACATATATACGCGTATATAACGCCATCTGACCGTGGTCAATGTACATGTATAAATGCATGAAATGCATAAGAAATACGTTAATAAAGTTTTCTCTAAAATCCATAAAAATCAATATGCCCTTCGGATAAACATTATCAAATACGTATTTTTCTGGGACCCATGAGCAGATGATAATAATAGTTCACATGGGGAATCAAGAATATGGATACCCCTAGTATTTCTATGAATAGAGTAATTTATGAAAACCGTGTGTTTGCTCGTTTCTTCTGTATAATTTGGACCACGCTAAAAAGAAAAAAGGGATGGCCTTAACATACCTGAAGTAGGGAAAACTTCGTATAATATTCTTGAAGATTGTACCGTACTCTTTTAGAACCGTAAAATTTTACGTTGCTACGATTCTAACAATTTCCGTTGGAAATCTTCGTGGATTAAATTTATAACCCCAAAAATTAAATTGAATTTTGCTTTTGTTCTTGAAGTCTTTAATGAAATCAAGCTTATGTTCTCTGAAGTCTTGAACAAGGAAATATGACGTATGTTTTTTAGGTTGTTGGGTTAGAGACGTTCTTGGTTTTTGTTCAAAATGAAATGGATAAGACGTTAGTAGTAAGTCTTAGTTATTAAATTCTTATAAATCTTAGAAAATAACCACCTAATGATACGATGACTAAGATTCATCCTCTTAACTTGGTGGCTTTCTGTTACATTTCTAGGGGTGTAATTTATTAAGTTTCTATCCATTTATTAGTTAATTAGGTAATGTTTTATTACCCGATAATTAATAAATTAACCGTATAATTAAAAGTTGTCTCAAATTACGTGAAATTTTATTTATTTTTAATATACTTTATACATCATATTACCGTGGTCATATGTTACCTTACATGATACTAATCCATAATTATCGGATATTATAGCTCGACCCATATTTTTTTCCTAAATCACCGCCTTCAATGAAACTCGTTTTCTTTAATGTGTGTACTATTTATCCCTCATGACACTTACTTATCGCTTGTTATAATTAGTATAACTACGTTAACCTCAAGATAATCCCATCCCCGAATCTACGTCAATTGACGGAAGACGAAACTTCAACGTACGAAAACGCGAGATGTAACATTTGGGATGCGGTCTTTGAGAATTTATATAGGTTATTAGACTTCACGTAGAATTATATAATAGAATTATATGAGAAAGAGACTTTGCTATTATTTAAAATGAAAATAAAAAAAGATAAAGGGTAAAATAGAATTATAATGTAATAAGTTAGGGTATAATTAGAAAGAAAAATAGGAAACAATCCCACCACACCAAATCGGTTGTTTCAAAAAATGAGACTTTTCATTGTTCCGGAACAGTGGGTTTAACAATACAATACAACTAATTTTAACTAAACAATCAAAACAAACATTGTTCTTGGAAAACAATACAATACGATACAATGAGTAACAATCATCCAAACAAGTTGTTAATGGAGTTCTAAATCTTAATCATTTAAATCTCAGACATTAGGTGCATTCATTTTTAAATTCAGAATCTTAATTATTCAAATCTTAATCATTAAGTGTGTTTGTTTTTTATACTTCACAACCACTTAATGGGTCTGAATATGTCTATATGATTAAGATTCATAACAGAAACTTAATTTCATTAAGATGTTGTCATTCATATTCATTATTAATTGTCGACAACGCCTACTATTATTAACTATCACCATGCCACCACCACCACCACCATACTCAACCACCATCACCAACATCATCCTCAATCATAGTCGCCACCATAATCGACTACCACCACCCGCAATTCGCACCACTCCCACCACCATCATTCTCAACCACAAATACTTATCCACCTCAACTACCACAACTAACCACCCCATCACCATCAACAATCATAATTGGCACTGCCCATCATCATAAACTACCACTCACTACCATCTTCCTCAATCACAACTACCGCCACCGCCCGCCATTATTAACTATCACCACTCACCGCCACAATCCTCAATCATAATCTCCACCACTACTAATCACCACTAGCTACTATCCTGAACCACTACCATTAACCAACCAGCGCCTCTAAGTCGGCATTCACAAGCACCAATGTTAGCCATCACCTTCAGCAACTACTATATTTTTAAAAAAATATATATTTATTGATAGAAAATTAGATTAATTAGTATTTTTTTTTGAATTTTATGTTTATTAATTTTTAAAATAAAGATAAATTTTATACATTCAGCTATTAAAATCAAACAGTCTTAATCATTTTTTATTCAAATTTTAATACACATCTTAATATTCAGAGATGTGTATTCATATTTAGATGTCTTAATCTTAATACATATCTTGATATTCAGATGTGTATTCAGATTCAGACGTCTTGATCTTAAAAAAGAAATGAGGCCTAACTCAACAACAAACCCACTAGTTATCCACAAGTGGAGTCTGGTAGGGATGTTCATGATTCGTTTTAGATCGATTTGTCCCTAAAAAGAAACCAAATCGATTAAGTCGGTTCTTCAAATATTGGAACCAAACCAAACCAAACCAATTAACTCGATTTTCTAAGATTCGATTTTTGTCGATTTTTATCGATTTTTTCGATGGTTTATCGATTTTTTTCTTAAATACGAGATATACACTATCAAACACATATTCCGGCAACTATATTTTCAACGTAACACTATCAAAACTAATTGCTCTTTGAGAAATCTATCATTTATCAAGATACATTGATGATAATTGAATCAAATAGTGATGAATAACTTAACTACTCAATTAAAAATCAATTATTTTAACATGAAATAAATTATTTTACTTAGCAAAAGAAAAATATCAATCAAATAGTAAATAATTAGATTATTATAATACCAAAGAACTAGTCTAAAAATACAAACTACTAATATGTACCATCAAATTTTAGAAACTTTATATAAAAATAACACACATATATAGGTGTAATAATAAATTTAAATATATACTTCTATAGTCGGTTTGATTCGGTTTTTTATTTTTATTTTTTTATTAAATCAAAATCAAACCAAATTTAATTGATTTTTAAAATTCAAAACAAAAACCAAACCAAATGTAAAAAGTATCAGTTTTTTTGGTCGATTTGGTTCGATTTTCGGTTTGGTTCAGTTTTCCGGATTTTTATGAACACCCTAGGGTTTGGGGATGGTAACAATAACAACAAAAACAACAACAACAACAACGAACCCAGTAGTTTCCCACAAATAAGGTTTGGGGGGGTAAGATGTACGCAACCCCTTACCCTTACCCCTGGAAGGGTAGAGAGATGTTTCCGACAGACCCTCAGTTAGAGAACGACTAAAAAAGAACAGGTAATTGCACAGGCTCTTGATGTAGCATTCATTCGTACCATTCGACGTTTGATTCTTTCTATCAGGGATACCGATGGCTCTGTGAGAGGGCAAAGCTACCAAGGTGCTTTCCCATGACGGGTTACCCGGTTCAAGGCTTTGTCTGACTTTTCCTTTCAAGTTTTAGTGTGAAAGTGAACGTAGAATATAAGAGAAATTCAAATGTTATAACTCCAGTACGCCAGAAACCATCAGAAAACTGGCCTTTCAAAAAATGAATTTTATTGTTAGGAAATAAGGGAGAATATGACTTTTGTTTTTACAGGGTAGGCATGGTGAATGCAGAATGTTTTCATCGAAAATGATTTGATGTCGTGATGCAAAGGCTGCCCGGTTATGCTTTATCTCTCATGGTTTACGATATCGCGGGTAGTCCACTTATATCGTAAGATAAGTATATGTGGGACTTGAAGGAATAGAATGTGCCGTTATAATGGGCAGGGACAGTCGATCATTGGCTTAATTTCCTGGGGACTCTAGTATCAAAAATTCCCGGCCCCGCTCTCTTTTCAACTTAGTTATTAGTACTTCGGAGTGGTTCATACTCTTCTGCTTGTCTATTGAATGAATCTTATGCTTGTCATGTCCACTCCTCTGCTTCTCTTGCCTATTGTCCACTTCGGTGAATCCAAAAGGAAGCAACTGAAGTGTGTAGATGGGCTTTGGATAAGGGTTAGGTGATTTATTTTTAATAATGCCAACGATGGATGATATTATGGATTAATTGCATGTCCGGTAGCGTCTTTGAAGAAGTCAAATGCATCCTAGAAAGAGGCTACGAAACGGCGAGGGTTGAGTGAGGGCCAGTGGTGGCGTTGCATGCCATCCATGCTTCTTCTGACTATTGAAAGTGGAAGTTTAAGCTTTGAAGCTCATTTTCCAGCATTCCTTTCAATTTTTCAACCGAAACCGTGAGACAGTTCGGTTCTCTAGACCTATCTGCCGCCCTGGAGAAAGGGCACGATGTTGAAATTGTTAGACTAGAGAAGTGAGTTGGAGATGTTGCATTTCCAATCGCGCTTGGTGCTTTAAGTTTATAAAGCCACGAAAATGATGCGCTTGAGTTCCTTTTAGATCTTGATAAAAAGGGGAATCATGCCTATCGACATATAGACTTTTTAAGACCTGGCATAGAGCAGGGTGATTGAATTCTAATGCTTGATAGAGACCTTAACGCTAGGGATAAAGCCTTTCTTTCATAACCAAATGAAACTGTCTATGGTGAGGATCCAAGGCTGATTGGCCTTCGTATAGGATAGGATTTTCATTCCTCTCGCCAAATCTAGAAAAGAAAGGAGCTCTCTCTTTTTTCCAGCCTTATTTTTATTTTAAAGGCATATAGTGTGTTCTCCGCCAGTAGCAGTTCATATCCTAGTTCCCATTCAACATTCATTCAAAGTATTCTTCCCCTGCCATGCTTCAATCAGCTGCTTTGCGGACTGTTCTTTCTATTACTGCTCTTTCCTATACTTCTTGCTTCAACTGCTTGCCTTTTCCTCACCGTCATTGCCTTTCCGCTCGATATCTCATTTTCCTTATTTCGCTCAACCCTCGACTGCTTCATAGCCTCTTTCTAGGCTGCGTTTGACTTCTTCAAAGACGAAAGACAACCGAAGTCTTTGCTCCCTGGATAAGTCTCATTCGATGTCGGAGTAGGAATAACAGTAAGATGAAATAAGATCGAATCCAAGAATGCAGTCAAACTCTGGTAGTAATAGTCGTCTATGAATAAAAGATATCATACTAACACTAATGCTAGTAAACTGAGTAAGACAAAGAGAAACGCTCGACTACTTACGAAATTTCTACCCTAATCTTTGACCTCCATGCCCTCATGTCTAGGGCCATGTCCTCAGTCAGCTTTAGTTGTGCCGTGTCCCGCCTAATAGCCTTTCCCTAAGACTTCTTAGGCCTACCTATATCCCTCATGTTGCCCACTAAGGCTAATCGCTCGCACCTTCTGACCGGGCCTTGTACTTCTCCTTTTAACATGCCCGAACCGTCTCAACCTCGTCTCCCGCATCTTATCCTTCACAGGGACCACTCCATCCCGTTCCCCAATACCTGCATTCCTAATCGTATCCAACAAGGTATGTCCGCACATCCACCTCAACATCCTCATCTCAGCTACTTTTAGCTTCTGGGTATGATATTTTTTTACTGGCCAACACCCTGCTTCATAACATAGTCGATCTAACTACAACCTTGTATAATTTACCTTTAAGTCTCAACAACACATTCTTATCATACAAGACACCGAAAGCGAGCCTCTACTTCATCCATACTCTCCGATACGATACGTGACATCTTCACCAATGTCCCAATTACCTTGTATTATAGATCCAAGATACTTGAAACTACCTCTCGTGGGGATGAATTGTATATCAAGACTCACCTCTATATACCCTTCCTAGGTATCGTTGTTGAACTTGCACTCTATGTATTTCGCCTTGATCCTGCTTAACTTGAAACCCTTAGACTCTAGGGTCTGCCTCCAAGCTCTCGGTAATACCACCTCGCATCTCGTCAATTAAAACTATGTCATCCGCAAATAATATATACCATGGCACCTTACCTTGAATATGTCTCGTTAATGCGTCCATCGTTAAGGTAAATAGGAATGAACTAAGAGTTGATCACTATTTACAACCCCATCATAACCGGAAAGTGTTCTGAGTATCCTCCTGATGTCCTAACCCGAGTCTTAGCTTCATTATACATGTCCGTAATCACCCTAATTTACGCTACTGAGACCCCTTTAGCCTCCAGTATCGCTAGAGCACCTCTCTTGAGAACTTGTCATATGCGTTCTCTAGGTCAATGAACACCATGTGAAAGTCCTTAATCTCCCTATACCGCTCCGCAAATCTCCTCACAATGTGAATGGCTTCCATAGTGGAACACCACGGCATGAACTCGAACTGGTTCTCACCCTCTCTTCAACCACCCTATCCCAAACTTTCATAGTATGACTTAGCAGCTTAACCCCCTATAATTATTGCAATTTGGATATCGCCCTTGTTTTTATATAGAGGAATCATCGTACTCCACCTTCATTCATCGGGCATCTTATTCGTCCTAAAAATGACGTTGAACAACCCAGTGAGCCACTCCAAACCTGTCCTACCTGCATTCTTCCAAAATTCCACAGGTATTTCATTTGGCCGGTAGCTCTACCCTTGTGCATCTTACGCTTATCCCCCTCGACCTCCTCTACTCTTATGCGCCTGCAATACCCGAAATCCCGGTGCATCTCGGAGTGCTCCAAGTCTCCCAACACAATGTCCCATCACCCTCTTTGTTCAGGAGTTTATAGAAATATGTCTGCCATCTCCGTCTAATTTGAGCCTTTTCTATCAAAACTCTACCTTCATCATCTTTGAATTGTTCTAACTCATCTTAACAAATTAAATTTTGCAATGAAATAATACAATTTATTGATTATATCTGTTTTTAAATCTATTTAAGTTTGACTTAGAGCTTGTTTGGATTAGCTCAATTTAAGTTGTAATAGCTTTTAAGCACCAAGTACTGAAAATGATTTTATGAATAAGTTGTTGAAGATGATTTTATAAATAAGCAATCATATGTTTGGATAGAGGTTTAGTGTTAGAGCTGAATATTAAAAAAGAAAGTGTGTTGTTGAGGTGTTCGGACAAAAAAAAGGTAAATTGTTTTGTCAAACTATATTTAACGCGAGGTGGTGAAAAGGATGGATGAAAAGTAGGGTATGTGATGTTAATTTTGGAAAAAGAAGAAGGAAAAAATATAATAGAGAGAGTTTATGGTACACACTTTTGCCAAGAAGAATGTCTATATTGTCACTAGTATTAGTAAAGTAACAAGTTTAAGGGGTTATTTATGTACTTCACTTTTTTTACAATTTTTTTTAACGGGAAAAATTTACAGTTATTTCTAATTTTTTTTTTTTTTTTTACAAACAATGATTATAATTGATAAACTTTCTATGAAACTTCATAAAAAATACTAATATTCAAATTCACAAAGGTAGCTGACCCTCCTAACCAAACCTTCATTCATCTTGTGGAATATGATTGAAAATGAAAATCTATAGAAGAAAACTCATAAGCCATGCCCAATATTACGTCCCGAGGGGACGACCCAGTTGGTTTGGAGGGTGTTGTTTATACGGGCGACACAAGATTGATCCTCCTCAATATTTTTTGGGTCTGAACCTGTTGCACATGCTTGCTTAGTGTGGTTTACATTTTGTATTGTTTGCAGGCTATTATATAGTGTGAGTTTATCCATTACACACAGAGTATTCACTATAGAGCTCTGACAAAAGCTGTAACGACGACTGCGGATTTTTGTGAGTTCCAAAAAAAAAAAAATAGGTGGAAGTTACATATACATCTGATAAGTGATAAGAACAAATACGCATTGATCTTAGGCAGAAGACCAAGAAAAATATATAATGCTTATAACACATGAAACAAATAAAATTTAACTATAAATCATATAAATTAATATTTTTTTTGTCAAACCAACTATGCCCACAAAATAGGAAGGCAAAATTAGGATGACAAGAAAGCTAAGCACCAACTGAGCAGCCAACGCTCCTGACGGTTATTTCCACACTTTGGTTTCTCATTTCTCGTCTTCTCCGCACTTTTCACTTTAACCATTGATTATATTATATAGTTCACCACATTTCATCTGTTTAAATAGACACAGCAACCCCATTTTTTGATTTTCTTGTAATTCATTCATCTGTGTCTCCAAAAACATGGCGACGGCTTTTTCTGCAACAAAAGTTTTGCAACCTTTGCCCTTTAATTCTACTAGATCTGCTGAAAAGCCCCTTTTGATCCAAAGCTCATCTTTTCTTGGATCATCATCTTCTCATAAGTTTTCTCTCAAGAAACCCTTTTTGCCTCCTAATTCCCAGCGTCGATCCAATGCAGCAGTTGTTGCTGTTTCTGATGTTGTTAAGGAAAAGAAGTCCAAGTCCAAATCCTCTCTCTCCAATCTGGTACTTTGCATTTTATTGAATTTTTTTGTATTGATTTTGGCTTTACTAGCTCAGTTTTTATTTGGGTCATGCAAAAGATTCGTGCTTTTTTGGGATTTTACTCAGTTATTTGTGTCTGTCGTTTCATATAATTGATTAGGCTAAAGGGACCTGCATTTTCTTAATTTTAATCCCAATTTTTTTGATAATTTTAGCATTTGCAAGCTCAGTTTTCATTTGGGTCATGCTCATTTTGTTTGCTTTATTAACTCCATCTTATAAGTGGTGTCTTTATGGCGATTTAGTGCTTGTTTCTTTAAATTACTCGTATAACATTCCTGTTGCTTGCTGAGGATTCGTGCTTTTTGGGATTTTTAAAGTGTTTTTTTTGTGTGTTAATTTTGTGCTTATTCTCCATTGAATTCTCGTATGACATTGTAGTTGTTTGCAAGATTTGGTCTTTTGTGATTTTACTCAATTATTTGTATGTGTTGTTCCATCTAGTTGATTGAGCTAAAGGGTCCTGCATTTTCTTAATTTTCATCCCAATCTTTGATAATTATGACATTCGCTAGTTCAGTTTTCATTTGAGTCATGCAACTTCTGACCCAGCTGTAACTCGTTATTCTAAGTGTTTTTATTATAGCTATTTAGGTCCTATGCTTTCTAGAGTGGTTTAGCCTTTCAGAGATAAACATTTAGAAAATACAGAGAACTTCTAATACTTTTTATTTGTATTTCATAATACTGGCATGACGCGGAGTAACATGGTTAGTATGGATTCATATAGTCGACCCCAACTTGTTTGGGATTGACCGATTGAGGAGTAATAGTATTTGATCTAATGCTTACTATTCTCTGAATTTCTCATATAGCATTGTAGTTATTTGAAAAGAATCGGGCCTTTTGTGATTCTTACCCAATTATTTGTGTCTGCTGTTGCATTTTAGCTGATTACTAAAGAGGAAGGATTGGTACTGTACGAGGACATGGTGCTGGGAAGAGCTTTCGAGGATATGTGCGCCCAAATGTATTACAGGGGGAAAATGTTTGGTTTCGTGCATTTGTACAACGGACAAGAAGCTGTCTCAACTGGTTTCATTAAGCTGTTGAAGAAGGAAGACTCTGTAGTTAGCACTTACCGTGATCACGTTCATGCATTGAGCAAAGGTGTCCCAGCTCGTCAAGTGATGAGTGAGCTATTTGGAAAGACCACGGGCTGTTGCAGAGGCCAGGGTGGATCCATGCACATGTTCTCCAAAGAGCACAATGTTCTTGGTGGTTTCGCTTTTATCGGTGAGGGAATCCCAGTGGCTACAGGTGCTGCATTCAGTAGCAAGTACAGAAGGGAGGTCTTGAAGGAAGCTGATTGTGATCATGTCACTCTAGCCTTCTTTGGTGATGGTACTTGCAACAATGGCCAATTCTACGAGTGCTTGAACATGGCCGCGTTGTGGAAATTGCCCATTATCTTTGTTGTTGAGAACAATCTGTGGGCAATTGGGATGTCCCACTTGAGGTCTACTTCTGATCCTGAAATTTGGAAGAAAGGTCCTGCCTTCGGGATGCCCGGGGTTCATGTTGATGGCATGGATGTGTTGAAGGTGAGGGAGGTAGCAAAGGAGGCTATTGGAAGAGCTAGGAGAGGTGAAGGTCCCACTTTGGTCGAATGTGAGACTTACCGATTCAGAGGACACTCTTTGGCCGATCCAGATGAGCTTCGTGACCCTGGTGAGTGTTCCATTTTCCTTTATGTTCATTTTTTTAGATATGGAAATAAGTTTCATTAAAAGAAGGGCAAAACAAGGAATATACCAAAAAAGTAGAAAACCTTACGAAGGTGTGTAGCCGGTAATAAAAGGTCCATTTCCCTTATTTTCATTTGCTCAAGTATTGTAAATTCCTCCCATTTACTTGTATTATTATCCATTTATCCTCAATCCACTTGTTGCTGTTTCTACATTACCGCTGCTTTGGCATCTGTGGTACCTGACAATGAGCGTAGTCCACGTGTTCTAAGGTTTTGAAGGTTCAACAGTTAGTACTTAACAGAGAGCTATTAGTCTATCAAATTAACAATAGGCAGCTTGTCTGAAAACTCGTTAGATGTGTTTTGACTACCCTCTTGTGTAGTGAATTATGTCAGCAACTATAGAATGTCGTAGCAAATTAGCCGACCACTTCTTTTAGTAATATGTCTGTACTAACTATTATGACATGGCGAATAGGAGGATATTAGCATTTTATACAAGAAGCTTCAAGTTGGCTTGTTGTGCGAAATTTTTTGAAATGGTGATTTATGTGTGAGCAACTGAGTAAATGTTACCTCGATAAAGTGTGTGGAGTGAAGAGCACTTCCTATTTGATTATTTCTAGCTCCTTTATGCTCAAGCACATAAAACAGTATCTCAGGCCAGGGCATCGCCGGATGTATTTTCTGATGGAGACATACCTCCAAAAACAAAGCGAACAAAACACCAGAAAAAAAGAAGCCTATGTTGAAATGATGTAGGATTTTTTGAAGTACTATGAGAGAATGATCTTTTATTTAATAAAGTAATAAATTTCATTAAAGAAAGGGGAAAACGAGAGAATGAGCCTTTTAAACTCTATTATCTTATTTTTGTTGCACATCTACCCTTATATGTTGTCCACTTTTTGGAGCCAATTACTTCATTTCTTTGACATTAATTTGTTCGTATTGGCAGCTGAAAAGAATCACTATGCCACAAGAGATCCTATCACTGCCTTGAAGAAGTATATGTTTGAGAACAACCTTGTCAGCGAAGCGGAGTTAAAGGCCATAGATAAGAAGATTGATGAGTTGGTTGAAGAGTCAGTTGAGTTTGCAGATGCAAGCCCTGTTCCAGCTCGTAGCCAGCTGCTAGAGAATGTATTTGCTGATCCCAAGGGCTTCGGAATTGGGCCCGATGGAAGGTACAGATGTGAGGATCCCAAGTTCACTGAAGGCACTGCTCATGTCTAGTTCTCAAGGCTGTGCCGTGGACCTGCATAAGATGGCTTTCAGTAGTTGATGAGAAGCAGGTTTTCATTAATTTAGTAATTATTGATAGCACCTTCAACACATGTATCGATGTCTTTCCCATGAGAAAAACCTAATGTGTTTTAGTTACTTAATAGTTTCAGTTTTGTTCAGGGTGATGTTCTCTTTGTCTTGGTCATTGTTTCTTAGTTGTACTACTCATGAATGACAAAACCATAAAGGCCTTGCATTCATCTTTTTGTATGTTCAATGGTTGTGAGCATCACTAGTCTCTTGGCATTCTGTCCTGTTCTGTTTATTAAATTTCTTTTAGCTACTTTGCTCTGTCTGTGCTGTCAAACTTGGGTTGCTCTGACAATTGCATCGTGCATTTTCTCGTCTTCCAGACAAACAACAGGCAGAACTGCTGCCTCTCTATTCAGCCTTTTCGCCTAGAAGAGTTTGATTAAAAATTTTAGAATTGAAGAACCCTAATATAAGTAAGAGTATCTCAAATGTGTGAAAACAATATGCATGTTGAGGTTGATGAGTTTTTAAAGCCAATGACGTAAGTGTCGCAATGGAATTTATGTACAGCTAAAGAAAACCAGTGGATGTAACTCAGAACAGCAGAAGAAACCCAGTATGTGGAATTTGAGAGAGTACATGTCTGTCCGGAAAGAGGAGAAAGAGCCATTTCCACGGAACTTTAAACACTAATGAACATTTTTGTCATACCATAAAATACAACATAATAACAGACCTCTATGCAATCTTCCTGGATCTCTGTCGCTCCTGTCTATTTTTTTACAGAACTTAGCTGAAGGCCAGCAGCTTTTTCGTCAAAAGTTTTAGAACATCACACTCACACTGCTTGTCAGAATTAATTTGCAAGAATTTTCATGTCTGTTGGAACACTGACATACCTTTTTAATCGATCATAAAAACGAGGAGGCAATGTGCTGTCTGTGTTACAACATAATTAAAAGAAAATCATAAGCACATAGACAACAGAACCTTAAATCACAAAGATCTTGTTTCCATGGATGCACAACCTAGTATGGAGCCCGATGCGGGCTTACACATGGGTCTGGTCTCCCTCCACCTTAAAGGTAAACTCAGTGGGTTGCACACTCTAACTGTGCTCAACTTCACAATGTTAAACTTCCCGGTCCCAGTTTCTTCCCATCGCAGCACTCTTCCTCCCAAAACATAAATTTCATTTCTCAGTGCAGCAAATCCGTAATCAAAGACCTCTAGAGGCCGTGGATGGTCAGGTAGAATCACAGGAGGTACCAAACCCCTATGATGCCACTCACCGTCTTCCACTTCCCTAGTTTTGACAGAGCTCCCGCCCCAATCAACAACTGTGCATATATGACCACCATCAAGCACCTGAATTCCCAAATGCATAGCCCTTGAAAATGGCCAAATATCATCTACACTCAGCCACGTTTTATCGGATGGATCAAAAACTACAGATGTCTCCTGTTCTAGTAGCCCAACAAGGTCAGTCAGAACATAAAATTTACCCTCGAACGATAGCCCTATGCAATCCATCTGGGGACTTGGCAAGGGTGGTAGGTCTTCCCACCTGCAAAATCTAAAAAGTTAAGAAAAAGAGTACTGCATAAAACATAATTTAACTGCTAACAACAACAAAAACAACATACCCAGTATTATCCCACACTGTGGGGTCTGGGGAGGATAGTGTGTGCAAACCTTACCCCTACCTTGTGAGAAAAACATAATTTAACTGCTATCGTAGGATATTGTCAAATGAGATATTAGCCCATTCTTTTGCTTCCCAAAAAAAGAAGGATTAAAAGTTAGAAACAGAAAGGAACATTTTCTATGATAAATTAACAGGACCACATAAGTTTCTAAAAATTATGACCCCTGTGGCAAATGTAGTCAAAGTGATATATATTACCTCGATCTAGACTACTTATAAAAGTTCCACTGATCTAGCATTTTGGTTCTTTTAGTGTTCCTGTTCACATATCACCCTTATACTTCCATTAATCTTTTCTCCTTATTTTCTTTTAAATTGGACGTGTTTTTTATTTCAAAAAAGTGTTCTCTGTCATATATGCCTCTTGAAAGCTTTTTTCTAATAAAGTATATGCTTCTTGAAAGCTTAATTTGGACATAATGAAGCTGGAAAGGAAATAAAGAAAAAAATTCTACCATATAAAAACTAAGACCACAAAAAGCGGCAAAACTAAATTTCCGTAAATGAAAAAGGAAAGTTACATGGATACTCCAATAGAAAAATGATTTGGCAAAGGAAACAAAATTGAACAACGTAGATTCATTTTGACTTCAAATTTGTATTCTAAAAGCTGGTAAATGGGAAATTAGTTCCACTGCATCTTTGCGAGAGAGTTACTATAAACAATGATTACCACACTATAGACAGGTGTGAGTGAAAACTTAGTCGACCACTTAAGCACCCCAATGTGGTATTAAGATATAAAAAGGCTCTTTCATCGTAACGATGATGATGGTAAAGAAACTAGTCCAAGAGGCTTGAATTCAGATAGGTGGTTGGAACATAGGCAAGAGACTTTGTGGACAGGGGAAATGACTAGAGACATCGACAACATAGGCATGAGATAGATAAAAATAGGAACTGAAATCAACGTGTAACCAAGACATAAGGATAAGGTTGTTCCATCAAACTATGTGGCTCGGACTCTCTATCATCAAGTGCGTGTCGGATCCTTCAAAAGTAGTGTATTTTCGAAGGATCCGACGCGGGTGCGGTAACATTTTGGAGAGTCCGCTCAATATAGCCATCAAATACCTTCCTTAATGAGTAAGCAACTTCGCAATATATCTTATAAGGTTTTTACTATCACTAATAGGTTTGTAACCCCTTAGTGTTCGCTGGTCCCTCTTTCTTTCCCGTGATAACAATAAAGGATGCACGGAATACAACACGGTCTCTGTCAACTCTTCCTTGATCATACTCTATCATTGTTGGAAGAATGCCAAGGTGAAATCATCAAGTCGGGGGAGTTCACTTCCTCTTCTCCGATGGCCCTCCCCAACCAATCCCTCCTACCTTCACCTATTTGGTTAAAGTCTAACCCTCTAACTTAAGTCTCCAAGTCACTCCCATTCAGAACAAAGTTTCATAGCACCCATAATTGCCGTCTCCATCTCCTCCTTACTCTCATCCAATAATTATGTATTGTTTCCTATTGCATGACATATGTACACATAACTTAAACCCAACAAGCTGAACGTTCCCAAAATCTCCTTTTCTTCCTCTTTTCCTACAATTGCAATAGATATATGGCATAATATATCTGATATTTAAGGTTGCCACTTCAATACCTTCTTCTGCATAGCAGTAAGAAAACTTATGGTCGTACATGGGTTTTTTAGTTAGTATCTTATGACCGATCATATATATATATATGTGTGTGTGTGTTTATTTTTATTTTCTTAAAAGACATGAATTCGCATGAATACTTCCACTGGTTAACTTTTTTTCGCTGAGACTATAAATCGTCAGCCTCTAGTTGAAAAGCTGCTAATTCAAATTAAGGTGATATGTGCAGAGAATTGTCAACCAGAAAACAAGTGACCTGTAAAGGATAAAAAAATATTAACTTCAACAGAGGAGCGAGCGGTGTACTTGACCAATGTGAAAATAAAAAAAATGGCGAAACGGAAGCTGAAACAAAAACTAAGTTAGCAAAAAATGCAGAAAGAAGTGAAAAAGTTAAATACAGTCTGGTTCACAAATCATTTTCTGCATACTTTCAATTTCTTCCGGTATATTAGTTATACCTAGCCCCTGAAACAATTTGACAATCTCGACAACAATTGGTTAGCTTGTGGACCAAATAGTAGCATGATAAACTATTTAAATATTGTCAATTTCAAGGATCCTTTGCAACTTCAATGGTCCATGTTTTACCCTTATCTAAGCTTAGTTCAGTATTCAAAAAGCCATATTTCTTTATACACTTAAAATGTGCAAGGGAATGATTGACCTAGTTAATTAAATATTGAAGCAAAAGCAAAACAAATATTCCATAAGTTTCTAATACATACTTGTCTGTCAGAGGATTATAAACTTCAACAAGAGCAAGCCCTCCTCTCGATGATGTGTCGCGCCCTCCAGCTACATAAACCTTACCAGAGACAACACTGCAGGCGAAGTGAGAACGTGGTGTTTTCATACTTGCAACTCTTCTCCACTCTTTTCTGAAAGGATCAAATTGGAAAACTTCATTTGTTGTCAGGGCTTTTTGACGGGAAAACACTTGATCACTTGCTTCATATGTGCCGCCAATCAGAAGAAACTTATTCGAGACACAAGCACATGAGAAACCAAGGTGCTTCTGGTTAGGGCGGCTTGTGGGTACCCTGGGCAGAGGGTGCCACCTATCAGCTTCAGGATCATAAGCAATCCACTGATTCTCAGATCCATCGGTCAGAACAAACAACCAGTTTCCGCACCATCCTTCTCTAGCTTTGTAATTGGAATATTCTGTACTGTGGAACAGCTTCCTCCATTTTCTACATACAGTTTCGAGAATACCATGATATCCATGTGATATCATTGCTAGACATCTCAATGCCAAATCATCTGGTAATCCAGGTATTATCGGTTGATGAATTGTCTCCCTACAGAAAAGTTACCTCAGAAATGAATCAGGGTATGAAATAGAGATGAAGGAAATAGCATGCAGAAGTCAGGATTTGAAACGCAACATTGGAGCATGAGATGTACAGAGCTTTTGACTACATATCACTACAAACTTTCTTAGCATCTAAGATGACTTGCACAAGAAAGTCTACAAGTTCAAAGAGTCAGATTTGAGCTTAGAGAAGTTGTAACGAGGGGCACAATAGTGGCAAAATGATGGCAATAAAGTACTGCAGTCCAAAGTACTACAGACAGGAAAATTTTCCTTAATTGAAATAAAGTAAGGAAAAAACAAAAGGTGACGAAATAGCATATCAAAAGAACAGATATGAATAGATGGGTTATAGCAAAAACAAGCTCGATGATTTGAGCTACTTCAAAGGCAACCAATCTATCTCGAAGAAGCAACTGTTGATTTTTGTAATATACAATCTTTGATTTCATTAGACTTTTGATGAAGGATTTCATTGGGCTTGAAATATAGAAGATTTACAGCAAACTTACTGAAATTCTGTGACTCATGAAACATGAGAAAACTCGGGTTAACTATCCAAGCTTCCCATGGCAATACATTAGATAAATCAGGTTATGCTTTCTACCACTTAAAGATCCATCAATAACTTTATTCATTCTCAAAAAGAAAAAAAGAAAAATCATATTTCCAATTTAAGAGAAACTACTGGAAGAAGACTCTTGATAGAAAAAGAACTGAACTGTTTCCGAGTTTTTAATAAGCATCCAGGTAGATTTCCTCCATAGAGAGGCTGCATTGGACTGCATCTCATCAGAAGAGCCACACTATGCCAGCCCTTTTTGTACTAATTTATCACCAATCAATCTGTATGTGTATTCACTGTTCACATGACCAATTAAACTACATGGATTTAAGTTACGGATGCTGACAGTGTCAAGATTTATTTATACCATCAGTGAATCTCACCTCTAAAGCATGTTAGTTACCATTTTTATTAGATTCTCAATTAATGCTCCTCAAACGATTTACCTGTAATTATTCCACGAGCTTCTACTGTTCGACAAAAACATTAATTTCAAGCAAACCTTAGTTAAACAACAACAACAAAAAACTCACAAGGGGTATCTGAGGAGGGTAACGTGCACGCACACCTTATACCTGTCCTATAAAGGTAGAAAAGCTGTTTCCGATAGACCCTCAGCTCAAGAGCCGTGAACCCTCAGTTAATGTACAACAACAATGACAAACCCTGGGGAAGTTAATGTGTACACAGACTTTATGCTTATCTTATGACCCTGTCCTATGAAGGTAGAAAAGTTACTTTCGATAGATCATCAGCTCAAGAATAGTGAACCCTCCGTTAATGTACCTCAATGTAATTAAAGAGCTATAAACAACACCACACTTTCCTTACAAGAGCGAATCTAAAACTTAAAGTCAGATAATGAAGCATTCAATTTTCATTATCAAGCATCAAGAAAACACCATGACATAAAAACCCATAACAGATAAATGATAATCCATCAATCAAATAAATTTCAAATATCTCTTTCTTTCTTTCTTTGAGCCAATAAGTGTAAACCCATTTTAATAATATTCGCAAGACTATCCTTTACAATAAAAAATAAAAACCAATACTTTAAGGAAAAGTCAGAGCTGAACAAATACAAAGTGATGATATGGAGATTTTCTTACATTAATGAGGTATTGGCTAAGAGCTCATAATTTCCGAAGAAATGATTAGTCAAATGACGGACAGAGCAAATGAAATTAGAAATGGGTCAAGAAATCCAGCTGGTTTAAAGGTTTTCTCTTTTAAAATGTAATTATTGTTGTTTCTGGATGCTGCATCCAATTGCGATTTCACACACCAAACACACTACAACAAGAAGAACGAGACTGATTTTCAGGTGGTTATTATAGAAAGAGGGATTACATTTTGTTTGGGTTTATCCATGTATTTTTCTGAGACCATTTCTGACAATTTAAGACTAAAGGGAAAAGAAAGGTTTAATACACAAAATAGAACCTGAACTTGTACTGTTTTGCAAACTTGAGCATTAACTTTTAGTTTTATCAAATAAGTACGTCTAGTTGGCAAAAACTAAAGTATAAATTTAAATGCATATAATCCTGTGTGTTTCTCACCCTAGATAAATTATATAGTGCATTGAATTACTCGTCTCTATGCACTCTCAAATTATAGGCGCTTAGACTAGGATTCTCCATTGCTCATTGTCACATTTGAGTGGAATAATATTTGGTATACAATAGAATTTGAGGGTCCACCAAACTATATAAAGAACCAAGTTCTCTATTAGTTTCAACATATTACACACGCAACAGAAAGTAAATGACATTGAGAGTTTTTACGTGGAAAATTCTCAGCTCAATGAGATCAAAAATCACGACCTATCTTTGTAGGATTTCAACTTCACTATTGAGCAAAACGTTTAGATTACAACCTATTGTAACCTAAAAATTAACTCCTTACTTCTTCACTAACTTGTAACACACTTATTACAAGCCACTTTGTAATACCTCTGTTACAAAGACTTTACAACTTGACTAGCTCTAGCCAAGACACATGCACTACTATTTGATAGCCACAAGGCTAATGTTGCTTTAATGAAAACCTTAATATCTTGCATTAAAATATTTGAAAACCTTTCCATTGTTTACTCACATTGCTTTCTTGAAAATTTTATTAATTATTTTTACTCTAAGACTTTCTATTATAAACTTGATCATGCAAAGAAATTGTGAATTATATGGTTAAATTAGTTTTTTTTTCCTATTTTTTTTTTCTTTTACAACTTTCAATGAAAGATTTTAAGATTGTTAGATGATTTTTTTGTGTCGATTATAAATATTATATGATACATGAAATATTACGTTGAAACATCAACAATCCTTGTGATATTAACATATGAAAAATTAAAAGTTGAAATTAGTGTCATCCTATACAAATCAAGCCCAAAAAAAGCCTAGCATTTTCGGCCTAGGCTAGATCACCAGACTTAGTCCATCAGCACAATTCAATTAGCCCAAAATTAGCATGTTTGGCCAAATTGGAAAAATCAGCTTATTTTGAGAAGTGTTTTTTTCAAAAATGCTTTTCGAAAAATTACTTTTAGAGAAAAAAAGTTTGTGTTTGGCTAATCAATTTGAAAAATACTTTTGAATAATAATTAGTGTTTAGCCAAGCTTTTGAAAACTGCTCCTAAATATATTTTTCTCAAAAGTGCTTCTCAGAAAAGTGCTTCTCAGAAAAGTGCTTTTGGAGATGAGCTACATTTTTCTGCTTCTCAAAATCTACTTCTGCTTCTCCTCGAAAACACTTTTTTTCCTTGTAAAAGTTTGGCCATACGTTTATGATTTACAAGAGTTTCCTACACAATGCTTCTAAGTAAGTTAAGTAGGAATTACAAGTAAGAATATTAACAAAGTTGCAACTCAACTAAGACATACAATCAATTGATTTGGGGAACTGGTCCATAGCAGTGTTGTTCTTTGTTCTTGATGCACTTGAGAATTGTTAATCGGAAGATCAATCACTATTGGAGTGCTTGAGTAAATTCTCTAAGTGTTCAAGTGATGTTTTGTCATTGGTTTAATGTTAATATAACATTGATGACATCACTTGAATGATGTAAGCAACTTGGGTACAAGTTCCTTACCAATGAAAGTGACTGTTGCACTGTGTTGTACTGTTGCGTGTGCAGACAGTCACTTTCCAACTGTTGGAGAGTTGACTTGATACAATCACAAGGGGAGTTGAAGTCCATCTATTTCCGTTGTTGATTCTTTAACTTCTAAAATACTGACGTACATCTCCGGCTTAAGTCTGATTATTTTCATGCGCTTGAGAATATGGATCAGATGTGGATCGGGTTCCTTATCTGGTTCTTGACATTAAGTTTGTTAGATCATCAAAACATAAAACACATGTACTTGTAACCTATCAATTTCCCCATTTTTGATGATGGCAACCTTATAATTGAAAATCCTACGAAGAACCACGAAGAACCAAGCAGTGAACCAGGAAGGCCATTGGGTTTCCCCCTGAATCTGTATTCCCCCGTAATCAGTGCACATCGTTATTCAATTATTCAATTATGCATAATTCTTCCCCTTTTTGGCATCATAAAAAGAAGAAAACTAGGTAAAAGCAAAAAGAAGTCCAGCGTTGTTAACTCATTACACTTGTGTGCATACAAACATGATAGAAAACAGAGACAAAAGAACAATCTCATACCCGGCAAAAGGAAAAAAGCTTCCATAAACCAGTTTGGATTTTACAATGGGAACAGATTCAATGTTACCATCCACAATTCAAAAACAAAAACAAAAACAAGTACCAACAACAAAAATATTATCAGAAACATTCATAAGAGATGGACACTGGAAAACTGGACACTGAAGGGGACACTGCTTAGGGGGCACTGGAGGAAGAGAGCTTAGAGAAGGGGGCAAAGGTTTTGAGTACAAGATCCATGCGAGCATTCGCGGACATTTTCTCATTGAGCAGCCTTTCTTTTAGGTCATCCACTTGTTTCCTGAGCTCAGTATTCTCCTTAGTCAGGCGGGCAACCTTTGAGCTATGAGAACTACGGCAACCATGTGCCTCTTGTAGTTGACTGAGCTGACTCTCAAGAATCGCGTTCCTTGCCTTTAACTTCTCGATATCCTTTGTATCACTATTCTGAGCATTTATCAGTTGAGAGATAGTAGAGGTGCTTCCAACTCCTCCGACATTGTCAATACACTCACACTCCTCAAGAGTGGTCTTGGAGAAAGTTTGCTTCTTAGTGGCCATTTTGGCCTGTCCCCGAGGTACCTTGAAGAACTCGAAGACCTTTGTGAGAAGAAACCCATAAGGTACCTCATGGTTTCCATCCTTAAAGTCTGTAACTTTTTGCATATGCTCAATCATTATCTCAAGTAGATTGATGGTAGTGAAGCCATCCAAGGCTTCCATAAGAACCAGGTCATCTTTGGACGTAATAGATCTCCTCTCAGCGCGCGGAAGCAACACTTTGTTTACCATCTCAAACAGTAACTGATATACTGGAAGAAGTGTCTTCTTATGCACCTGTTCCCCCTGCTGGATTTCCTTATCCTTAACTATGACATTTCTGAAATTGGAAGAGCATGCGCCTTGAACTGATGACAACCCTTGAGCAGGAACACCCAAATTGACCCCAACAAGGCAGAGTCCATCCCATTCAACAACACACAGATATGATCATCTTTAACTTTGAAGAACTCGGCATAGAAGCTCCACACTTCCTCCTCATACAATTTTGGAACATCATTTGTAAACAAATGAGTCCATTTTTGAAAATCACAAATTTCCACAAACTGCCCCATCCCGACAAGCTCCACAATGTCAGGGGAAAAAGTGCGGCCCCACAGTACCTTCTGATTTCTCAACTTTCCTTTCCCAAAACTTTGAGATTCTTCAACCTTTGCTTTCTTACAGGAACCAGGTTCCTCATCAACATCCACTTTTCTTTTCACAGACTTGCGAGTAGACTTGCCCTTCTCAACGGACCTTGCAGACACATGTTCACCAGATTCTTCCACCACTTCATCATCAGAATTTGCACCACCTTCTTTCACTATCTTATCATCAGAATCTTCCACCAACTTTACACTAGAAACAACATCAACACTCTTGTTTGGACTCTCAACACTTATAGAGATGTTCTTTTTGGACCTGGAGAGAGAGTGCTTCTGCTCCGAGCACTTGTGAGTCAAGGAACCAGGTTCCTCTTCTGCTTCCTCATCCACATGGACAACATGGACGAACTTCTCATCTACAACTTTCCCATCCTTCCCCAAGTTCCTCATCCTTTGACTACCTTGACTTTTCTTAAGAGCATACTCAAGAGCCTTCTTATTTTGCAACCTTGTATTGGGTCGCTTAGGAGTTGGCTCTGAAGTTGCAACTGGCTTACTCCTAGCCTTGCTGAAGCTAGCAATCACAATATCATCTAAATGTTCTTTATCATCAGACCGCATCTCAGGCGCCACCATAGACAGAGGCTCAGCATAAAAATAGGGAGAGGGGGCAGGATCAATACTGACCTGGGGCTCTTGAGATGATCCCTGAGTTGGATCATCTGTGGAGGGATCAGGTCCATCATTAGGGACCCCAGTAGTATCATCCTGTGCCGATTGTTCAATTGTCACAAGCTCTCTCCCATCTACTACGGTATGAGGCTCTTCCCCCTAAGGCTTGACCCATCTACACCTCCCTCAACAAAATCCCTTTCAGCAGCTATGGAGAGAATATTTTCTATTGCCTCTTTCTCTTGTGGTTCCATGGAAAACTCAGTAGAAGGAGGGTATTACCCGTAAACTCAAGACTTGTCATGGTTGAGTCAGCATTATCAGGACCAGCCTCGTGGTCTTTACTTGAGTTCTCTTCCATTGCAAGATTGGAGATTTCCTGGTTTCCCTCTTCGACCATGTTACCATGTTCACACTGATTTTCCGGTGAGACTGTAGGAGAGCTGGTAGCCATAAACGCTTTTGAACTCAAGGTTTTGCGAATCTGATGAGAACCAGAATTTGAGTGGGTAGGCGAGGAGACTGGGTGTAGGGGAGATTCTGCTCTAGGGTTTGGACTGGTGGTGGTGTTGGGTGAGGAGTCTACTATTGGAGTTTCAACTGGTGAGGACTCGATAGGGGTGTCACTGAGAACACTGGCGTTTTCTTGATTCTCAGTCATGGTGGACTTTACTAGAGAGATTAGTGGTTTAAGAAGAGAGGGGCGAGGTGAAAATTTTGAAGTTTGATGTGAGGAGTTGTGAAATTGACAGATGTATTTATGAGAGATGAGGGACCAGTTAAGAAAAAATGGGAGTTTTTGGGAGGCGGGTCGCTCATCAACTGGTAAGACATTTCGTTTCAAAATACGCAAAGGAAAGCAAGTGACACACTGATGACATGGTATTGTTTTTATCCATTCTAAATTATGTTTGAGAGAACAAAGAAGCTACTAACCTGTGTCAGGAGAACCAGGTTCCCTGACAGGTCTTGCAAGTGTAAGCTTAACCCCTTTTACCAGCATGCACTGCATCAGTTGCTCTGTAATCACCATGCGTGTCTACCTGTAACGGTATAGAAATGAGTTAGACTTTTCCAGAAAATAATTTTAGATAATTTTACCTGTACATTTCTTTCATAGCCAATCATTGGGTTCCAGGTCCTCAGTTGGGTTTTATCAACCCCAGTGCCAGGCGATTTCTTTCAAAATGTTCTCTGCTCAAAGCTTTGGTGAAGATGTCTGCAATCTGATCGTCAGTGCTGCAAAAATTCATACAGATGAGCCCTTTTTCAACATTGTCTCTGAGCAAGTGATGACGTACATCAATGTGCTTGGTCCTCTTATGTTGGACTGGATTTTTGGTCGATTGAGTGCACTTGTATTGTCACACAAAAGGGGAACACAATTAGAGAATACTCCAAAGTCTTCCAACTACTGTTTGATCCATAGCAATTGAGCATAGTAAGAGGCAGATGCTACATATTCCGCTTCTATAGTTGAGAGTGCCACCAAGTCTTGCTTTTTTGTACCCCATGAGATGAGAGAAAACCCCAGAAAATGTGCCATTCCAGATATGCTTTTCCTGTCCACCAGATATCCTGCATAATCAGAATCAGCATACCCAACAAGATCAAAGTTGTCACCTGAGGTATAGTAGAGAACCAGGTCCTGCGTTCCTTTAAGATATCTCAATATTCTTTTAGCAGCCTTCAGATGAGACTCCTTTGGATTTGATTGGAACCTTGCACAGAGGCCCACGCTGAACACAATGTATGGTTTGCTTGTAGTGAGATACATGAATGATCTTACGATGCCTCTATACATGGTCTGATTTACATGGGAACCCGATTCATCCATGTCTAGACGCGTAGCTGTGTCAATAAGAGTGTCAATAACTTTTGATGCTTCCATGTCCAACCTTTTCAGCAGCTTCTTGATGTACTTATGCTAACTTACCAGTGTTCCCTTTTGAGATTGCTTCACTTGAAGTCCCAGGAAGAAATTTAATTCTCCCATCATACTCATCTCGAACTCACTCCCATGAGTTTTGCAAATTCTTCACAAAGAGAGTCAGTTGTGGCTCCAAAAAATTATATCGTCAATATATACTTGAATAATGAGCAGGTTCCTTCCTCGTTTCTTCAGAAAAAGACTGTTGTCAATTTTTCCTCTTGTAAAGCCATTTTCTAGAAGGAACTTTGATAACCTTTCATACCAATCCCGGGGAGTCTGCTTTAGCCCATACAATACCTTGTCCAACTTGAACACATGGTCAGGATGCTCGTGACACTCAAATCTAGGAGGCTGCTTGACATAAACTTCTTCTTTCAGGAAGACATTTAGAAATGCACTTTTGACGTCCATTTGGAACAGTGTGAACTCCATATGAGATGCAAAGGCAATAAGAATTCTGATAGCTTACATTCGAGCAACTGGAGCAAATGTTTCATCATAATCAATCCCTTCTTCTTGATTGTAGCCTTGAACTACAAACCTTGCCTTGTTTCTTATTGTATTTCCAAACTCGTCAAGTTTGTTCCTGAATACCCACCTGGTCCCTATGATGGTTCGATCTGCATGTCGAGGAACCATGTGTCATACCTTGTTTCTTTCAAATTGATGCAACTCCTCTTGCATGGCTGTGATCTAGTCTATATCTTTCAACACTTCTTTGATATTTTTAGGCTCTATTTAGGAAAGAAAAGCTGAAAAGGCAAGTGAGTTTCTTGCTTTTGATCTGGTTTGAACTCCTGAGTCAAGACAGGTGATTATGTTTTCAAGAGGATGTGAGATTTTATGCCTCCAAGTTGGTACCTAAATCTCATTAGAAGAGGACCCATGCATGTCTGACTGAGGTTCTTGGCCGCTTCTTACTTCATCAAGTGGAGTATCTTGGACTGCATCAACAACTCTATTTTCACCTTCAGCTGTTATGATCGTGGAACCATGTTCCTCTCCAATGGAAGGAGATGTGGTTGCATCATCTTCACTGGATTCCTTGACATGGCTCATCATGTTTTCCTTTCCATTTTCCATGTCAATAACTTCAACTGGAACCGCTAAAGGCTCTCCATATTTATCAACATGCCCGTCCTTCTCACAAGAGAGGTGAGACTCATCAAAGATCACGTGTACACTCTCCTCAACACATTGAGTACTTTTGTTGTATAATTTGTAATATTTCTTTGGGATGAGTATCCCAGGAAGATTCATTCATCACTTTTAGCATCAAATTTTCCAAGCGGTTCCTTGCCATTGTTGAGAACATAGCATTTGCACCCAAAAGCCCTCGGGTGAGTCAACTTGGGCTTTCTTCATTCAACAACTCATAAGGCGTTTTATTTAGAAGAGACCTGATCATGCACCTGTTTATCAAATAGCATGCAGTGTTGACTGCTTTTGCCCAAAAATATTTCGCAATTCCAATGTGAATTAGCATTGTCCTTGCCATGTCTTCAAGAGTCTTGTTCTTGCTTTCTACAACACCATTTTGTTGTGGTGTTCTTGGAGCTGAGAAGTTATGAGTAATGCCATTTTCAACACATAACTCATCAAATTTGGCATTATAAAACTCTGTCCCATGGTCTGATCTAATGCAAGCCACATTTGTCCCCATCTTCACTTGGATCTTCTTGACCAAGGCAACAAATAATTGGAAGGTCTCATCCTTGGTTCTGAGGAACAGAATCCAAGTAATTCTGGAGTAGTCATCCACTATTACAAAGATATATTGTTGGCCCAAGAAAACGAATAGTTTTGAAGATTGATAAAGGAACTCATAAATGAACCAGGTCCATCACTGGTAGACATAGACACAGGCAGAATCAAGTAAGGGTGTCTAACGGGCGGGCCGGGCCGGGCCGCTTACGTTTTTTTTCTAACCGGACGGGTTGCGGTTACGGGTTCTTACCGGTTAATTGTTAACGGGTTTAACGGGTTGGGGCTTATCCGGGTAAAAATGAACCCGTGCGGGTAGGGGTTCCGCCGGGCCGGGCCGGGCCGGGTTTCAATTTTTTAATTTTTTTTTTCAAGTTTTTGTACATGTA